>JBAJNP010009666.1:0-17710 GCA_036877545.1 Yasuhikotakia modesta | reverse complement strand
AAACAAAATAACAACACAATGGACGGTATACAAAATCTTTACTATGCTATTAAAAGCAAATAAAGAAAATATCTCTACAAAACTCTTTTTAAAGATTTTAAAGGAAAAATATCTCCCTTCTTCCTTCTATCAAAGCAACAAACTTCTTTACTAGCTTCAGCATCAAGAATAAGTCACTTTAAAGAGGTCTTTAGCAGACTATTAACAATTGCACCTGTAGATTTTCTGACCCAACACATTAGAAGCAGCCAGAGCTTATGTTGGTGGAGTAAATCTCATTTAAACTGTCCAGGTCATAGTTCAAACAAGGAATTCTGTTGTGCATGTAACAGAAGCATATTTTGCATTGTGACACCATTTTTATTACAATTAAGCACCTATCCCTCCCTAAACAGCATTCTCATGATTGTAATGCGTAATGATAATATTCAAACTGTAAAGTGCAATTTTAAGTACATCTAATTATTACACTTAGATTATACTTAGTCTTAAATTTCAGATCGAAAAAAACATGTTATAATTTGAGACAAAGTGGAGGGGGGGGCTTATTTGTCATAAAAAAGCACCATCACAATTAATATGTATAGTCATAACTATAGGTTTCATATTCTTTATGCAAAATTTTAATTCTATTTTTTTCTGGTCAAGAGTGAAATATGGCCTGGATAAATGATCTGATTTAGGTAAAACTATCCCTCCAAACACTGTGGAATGGGGACTTTCATTTGAGAGTGAATCTTTAAACAACTGGTTATAAGCATCTGAATATCTTTGCAAGATAAGTGCACCAAAAACATTTGACAATGTTTGGAGAGCTCTTCAAGCAACACAGACAGGAAAGAGAAAGCAATGTCTACAAAAATATGTTTCATTATGTTTCTATATTACTCCAAAAGGTGTGTTATATATTTATATGTGTGTTAAAGGTGTGTTAAATCCAAAATTTTTATGTTGATGTGTGCATGGATTTATGGCTAAACCTCAAAACTAGACTTCAGATATAATTTTTTATATGGACCTCACAAATTTAAGTAAGAATAGTAAATATTTGCATCTTTTCATCTCTCTTTCCCTTTTATAGTTTTTTAAAATATGTATTTGATGGAAGAAAACCAAATTGCCAGAACTGACTGTACAAATATTTTTAAAGCAATATGTCTAAGAATAAAACAACAGTACAAAATTCTATAAGAATGCAAATGGATGCTTCTTTCTTTAGAGAATTGGACCCAAGCAAATTTCACAGTTCATTAAAAATCCCTGACCCTACCATTTTTCCTACATTCAATACGGTGTCAGGTAAGCTGTGCAAAACCTTACTTAGACTGGCTAGATGCCATTATAAGTTGCATGTGTCTTTGGTACAAAAACAAAACAATCAAAATACAGTGTGCAAATATTACTTTTTGTTTTCATATGCAAGTATTTTGTATATTATGATACCTCCCACCCCCATCGTAAATGAAGTACCGAAATTATAATTTGTCAGAGCCATCTTATAATACAAAGCACAGACTCTGTGGCATATATCTATATTTTCCATGTTCCTATGTACATTCAGAGTATCTTTAAAGAGCTGAATTACATTACAAACCCACAAATAAGACCTCCACCTGCACTCGCCTACTTCCTTCGTGCAAAATTATCCATTTGCTTTCATATGGGTTTTTATTTATCTAAACTCCATAATTACAAGGCACAATGAATCTTATTTTTATAAAAGACAAATATAAACAAAACCCAGTCAGGGAATTAATTTTTATAAGCCCCTTTCTGAGAATTCGAAAAAAACATCAAGGGTGATTTGACATGAGGGCACTTCGACCAAAGTACATAAAGGAAAAGATTTTCTGTAAATAATAATCATTCTGCCTATTTACAAAGTGGGATTTAAAGTAAAGGAAAAAAAACACTCACTCTTCCCCTTTCCACCCTGAGACAGGAAAAGCACATCTGAGTCCTTTTCCTCACCCACTACTCTTGACACTGCCCTGTCCTATGTATACACACCTTATGCAAACATCAGTAACTTTGGTAATTGCATGCCTTTGCACTGCTGCAGTTGGTGTATAATATAGTAGGTGTGGCCAGATTGATCCTCAAAATCCCTCAGCACAATAATTGGAAAACCAAATCTACCAGAAATCGTATCTGGACACGTCTGCCAACAGCTGATAGAAAAGGAGGCCAAGCTAAATTGAAGAGGTACATGCCATGGACAGTCTGCATTTACATCTTTTTGACCACTAAATCAAAGAAACTAATGCCTTCCAAAACTGTTAATAGGCATCTGACAGATTTAGTCGGACGCAAGATGAAAATGGCTGCAGCAAGAACCGGTGCTTTGTTTCTCTTTTTCTCTCATGTTTGTAGGAGGTATGCCGCATATTGGCTTTTACATTTGCGACGTGGTGGCCTGCTGATAACGATCAATACCAGCCATATGCACACATGGTTGGAAACTACTGAGTGCAAAGGTTAACTACTTGGTTCACTTCCACTGGTGCACAAGAGGTGAATATATACATACGTATACACAGACAGGTAGGTATAGTATGCATGTAATCACTACAACTGTGAGGATTCGTCTGTGAGATATGGGCATGCAGAGTGTCGGGCCATTACAGTGTGGGACAAGAATGACGCAAATGGCTTCGTGTGAGCTCCCAGGATAAAGCTACACCTTCGACGTGGGCACACGCAGCCCCACCAGCCCTCCGGTTGGATCTCCTTTACCGGTGTTCTCCAGGATCTGATTCACGAAGTCTGATGTCTGGCCAGCCACTGGTGGCTGCACTGCATGAGCAAAACAATGTTGTTACTCAACAAATATGCACTACAATTAGTGCTAAAAAGACACTAACTACTTAAAATCAAACTAGCTTACTATATACTAATACTATATTATTATATACTATATAAAGTTTTTGCTAAGTAACAGTATTTTGACAAGAACAGTTTTGTTTTAGCTATGGACTCTTTTGTTTATAGCTTTAAGGAACTTTGCCGTATCATATAATAATCATATGAATTTCAATTCTTGTGAAGTTATTATAATCTAGTGATCTTAGATCACTTTGAAATGTAATAGCATTCTTTTCTCAAAAGCTTAATTTATGTCAGTAGCACAAACTGTGAGGTCATGTTTAGTTTAATAGTTAGAGTCTGAAATTTGTCCTTAATCAAGTCAAATAGTTTTCACAAAAAGCTCTTTTTTTTCTCTAGAAGAGAGATTTTCTTACCTAGGGTTTCCTCAATGAGTTTGTCCAGTTTCTCTGACATGCTTGTTCCTTTGTCATGTGAGATATCCTGAACTCTGTTGACAATCTGTTCCTTGATTGCATTGATGACAAAGAGCAATCGGTCTAAAAATGGGAGAAGGTGGATTATATGATTTTCTTTGTTATATAAGATATAAGAATAATATTGCTGACCAAATATACAATATATATTTGGATGGTTTAAAGTGCACACTAAAACAGTCTTGAAAAGTGGTCTTTCAAGGAAACACACAATAGTTTATGTCAGATCTGGACGAAACTGTCCCTGATACATTTTACATCTAACAAACAATGTCAAGAATTTGGTTTCATATTTAGTTTCCATTTCAAAATAATGTACCGTATTCAGTGCCAAGGCCCCATAACTTGACCTTGTTGGCCTCATACTGAGCTTTCTTCTTCAGTCTGCAGGCCCTGAGGGAACAAACGACCATGCTGAAATATTATTTGTTCTGCTACATACTTCTGCTTCAAACTTCATCAGTAAAGTTATTACATAACCTAAGGTTTACCTGAGGTACCAAAAAGATCTGGTCTTTGAGTGACCAATGACCGAAACATCCCATTAATGGGATGAATTTAAGGTGATTCTAATTTGGCTGTACCTGGAGGCAAGCTTGTTCTTCTCCTTTCGAGAGCGGGGCCGAGCAGTTAGGGGCAGCTCGCTAACTGGTGTCAGGTCACTAATGACTTTATTTAGTTTCCGTAGTTCATTGCCAATCTGCAGCAGCTTTCGAGGGTTTGGAGTAAGATCCTCCACATCTGTCCGTCGAGATTTCTTCAATGTATATTTTCCTAAGTAGTCAAACATTGTTGTCAAACATCACACTTTAATAAAGCCACAATGACTTTAAAACAGCAGCTAAATCAGCTGTTAGAAACAACATAAACAATATGTATATATATAAATATATAAATATTTAGTCCAATCTGTAATTGTGTAAGAAGTTAATAGCCATTTTAATTGTAAAAATTGTACAGCTGATTAACATAAATAATTTACAAATGTATAAAGGGACCCTCTAAGATGGACAACGACCATCTCACCATGGTGTAGGCCATTCCTTTGGTACATGTTGCTGGGAAGAGTGTCTCTGTCCCACTCAGAGGGTTTCAGCATACGCTCTTGCTTGGACGGAATGAGCTGCTCGCTGTATTCCCAAAAGTATCGACGCTTCCCCCTCTTTCTGGAAATCCCAGCTGTAAAGCATTTGATATCTTCAGCCATATCAGTGTCACATCCTGTATGAAAGTGAAAACATAAGGAGGGAAAAAAGAAACAAATGACTACCATTCATACTCTTGTATTCTCAGTTCATTCACATTATGTCAGACTATGCTCTAAGGTTTTCACTTAGGGATGCATACAATACCATTTTATTACAAAGTGTAAGCACTGATTCTTCTGTTACCATAACAAAAACAGGATTTTAGCACTGCTATTATTCAGAAACTTTGATTGATTACTTGATTGATTGAACTAGTGATTTTAAATAAGATTATTTCTTTCTTTACACCACTGTATTGGTATCACTTCAACAATAATCACTATAAAAGAGCATCATGCCAGTACCGAGACTAGCTTTAGTATTGATGCAGCCCTTGTTTTAGAAGGAAAAGAAACTAATATGACACATGCAGTTTCGCACCTGGCTCAGAGAATGCATCACTAACATAATCATCTTTGTCACCCTCGTAGTCATCATCCTCCTCTTCCTCTTCATTTTCTGAAAGCTCATGTTCACTGTCGAAACCTTCATCGTGTTCTTCGTCATCTATATCCACTCCCTCCGCCTCCTCCTCTTCCTCCTCCTCTTCCTCCTCCTCTTCACCTTCTTCCTCCTCCTCCCCTTCCTCTTCTTCCATCTTAGAAGCTGCTTTCCCTGCCAACCTGGCCCTGGTTAAAAATAAGGAGTAGTTGTGTTCTTCCTCTTTTGTTTTGTCAGTGGCCTCGGCTCCAAGGGCACTCACAGTGAGCAAGGTTTCACTGCCTCCAGATGTCGGAAAGTGAAGCTTGTGTGGCACTGCTTTCAGAGTTGCTCCCTCTGGGTCAGGGCCAACTAGAACCTCTTGTTTAGGGGTCTGCACTCTTTTTTCACAAGCCAGAGAGCTGATGGAGGATGCCATGTTGGGATGAGGGGTGATGGCTGTGTCCTCACTAACTATTGAAACAGCTGACTCATGCTCCTGGACATGAGGGGAAAAAGCAGAAACATTGACTTGCTTTGTAGATCGCTCTACCAAACGCTTGCGTGGTACGCAAATGTGAACTTTGGCTTTGCGTACATAATCCATGTTGTCCAGCAGCATGGGTGGGGCTTTGCTAGGCCTCTGCAGCTGGGCTTTGGACATTGTCTCAGTGCTGGAGGGAACAGGCCAGGTAGCTTTCTGGGATCCTTCGGCAAAGTCTGGCAGAGGGTTGCGACTTGATGCACTGGTTGTGGAACTGCTTAATCTGTTGCTCTTCTTGGCTATAGTAGAAGGTGGAAATAAAAGCTGCTTTTGTCCAACCAATAAGTCTGGATGGTAAAGAGTGTCACACACAGGCTGCGAGTCTTCACTGTTTAGCTGGGCCAGGGTCGGTGTCTGGCCTATCACTTCTTCATCTTGATAAGGGCTGGAGAAGTCATCAAGGCCCAGGAAATCAACTTCCTTGGTGCCCCAAATATCACAACTGGTAAGGCGGGTGTACTTGGTTAAGTCTTCCCAGTAAGTGTCCCACTGCTCAAAGTTTGAGCTGTAGATGGGTTCATTGTCTACCAGGTCATGTAGATGATCCATGCTGTCAAAGTCTTTGCAGTCCCCTACTGTGAAAACGTCTCCTCTTGGGCTCTGGCGACAAGTCATATCCCTGTCCTATGAACATTTAAAAATATTTTATACAGCTATTTTATTTATCAGACTAGAGAACATTTGAGTCATTCACAGTGGTAAACTTTTAACCAGGATAATTTATTTTACACCATTTATATTTTACATCAGTAAAACATTAGTAATAAATTCTGCATAGTCTACTCTCAAGATTTCACACAGCACATTTGTCAGCTCTGGGTCTCCTTCTGTATATATTTACAAAGCTAATGTTGATTGGAAAACATTATGTGACAGGCATGTCGCCCATTTCTAATATTATTTTCATTTCAGAATGATGCCATGTAAATCCAAACCTGTTCTAATTTATAAGACAACACACTACAATAATATTATTACTTTACTTTTTCTAGTTAACATGTTTGCCCAACATTGTATGACAAGTATTTCCTTGAAGACAACAGTTTCTGCAACTGTAGATGCGTGGATTTTTAATGAGGCATTTGCAATTGGTTGGATGTCTGTTACTGTTCACCTTTGGTACCATAAATAAAAGTCAGCATTGTTTTGCTGTAAACAATGTCTTTATAACCAAGTGGTGATAGTGGTTTTAACCCCTTTACAACATTATAAGAGGTAACGGGTTGCTTAATTAAAAAGCCTTTAAAAAAAGATGTTTACTCAGTGTAATGTGAGAGCCATTAGGCATGAAGCTAAATTTCGACAGTGTCATTGGGCAATTAACTCACCAGTTCATACATAAAATCTGGATCTGAAGTGTTGGCCAACAAGTCTGTGCTGGTCAGCGCCTGGTCAGCAAAAGTGCAGTTCTGAAAGGCATCCCCAAAGGGAGGATCCATTGCGCTAATGCTGGGCTGTAAGATAAAAGAAAGAGAAGTGTACTGTGTACAGGTATAACAAAACCAAGGCCACAGTTTGGTTCAGAACTCAGTTCTGAAGCCACAGTCCAGTTTGGTTGTTTGTTGTGGGGAAAGGGTAAAGACCAGTGCTAAAGAACACAAGATTCACTTTCAACTTCATTAAATAATTCTTTAAGACAATAACTTTGTGTACAGGGAATTTCCCCTATTAGAAGCTCATGAATTTTGAAGAGGAATTGTAGGAATCATTGTAGAAAGACATTAAAAACTATTACTTTATTACTGTAACATGGAGTTACTTTACATAATTAACTGTTTTTGTTTTAAAGTGCTGTGATGGGGTGTCAAAGTGCCATTGCGTAAACCATGAGAGTATCATGGTATGCATCATGGGTGGTTTATTACATTTTTTGGTTCGATTTTGGTATTGTTAGACCCTTAGTACTATGACCATTACTTCAAAATCAGTGGCCACCCAAATGTGAAAATCAGGGCTCGTACCTGAGGCATTGCCAAGCACAGATCTTTTCCTTGATGGTAACTTCTCTGCCACCTCTCCTGTCTCGGGCACCTGGTTCTTCCTTCAATTTCTGGCAGGCAGTTGATTTTGAGCATAAAAAAGTGGGTTTATATTTTCAGCATGGAGCCTTTAGTAGCACATTTAGGTATGGCTGGACTATCCTGCTCTGTTGACTGTTACCTAAAGAGAGTAAGGGATAAACATAGGTTAGCTAGAATTTTTCACAACATAATCTGCACAAACAATCAAAAACAGACCACTAAGCTTAAACAGTCCGGTAAACTGGGCCTCTATAAGAAAATGTCACTTTTAAAACCCCAAGAGGAAACAGCTGTCAAAAACAACAGTTTGCTGTCAGTCGACAGTCACATACAGGGTTATCTCATCAATGCATCCAAGTCAAAAATATGTACATTCACAGCTAATAACATTGAAGAGATTGCCTGTCAAAGGACTCTGAGATGCATGGAGGAGAAAAGAGCCCTAAACCATATCAGTTTGTTTGTGTGGCAATAGTATGAAAGCACCTAACACTGTCTCTATTTTTAAAACAACCTTGCTGACACCATGTCCCCATAGCTGGCAGACAGCCATAGGCGAAGAGTTGCTAGATATTATTTAATAACAAATCAACAGAAATATGGCAGCATATGTAAGGTTTGCAATGACGAGCTTCTATGAGCAAAAATTATGCTTAATGACATCACTTCCTCCCAGTGCATGTCACTTTCTCCAAATAAGTCAAATAAGGGCATTATCACGCTTATACACGTGTACACGGCAGGGTTTCCATACAACATACGGAAGCAGAGTGTGGAAAAAATAGTTTTAGTTTAGTTCACTTTAGTTGTAGTTGCTGAGGCATTGCTAGGTTGTATTTGGTAGTATTTATTTATTATTTGGTAGCAATTTTCAAGGTGTCCATGATGTGTTTGATTTAATAATTGATTTAATATGTGTTTGGAACATTTTTACTAACAGTAACTCTCAAATTGTTTTGTTGATACAACAGTGCTCAGGAATAAATCTACTTATGATTGAATAACACTGTATACTTTATCTGTGGCTATCAAAGATGGTGACTTCCAAAATCCATAATAATAATCCAATAGTTAACACAACATAAATTATGAAATCAGCTAAACAAATCTGTATAATCATATATTAATTAATTGAGCCTTTTAACTGATCACAACATTAGCAGTCAGATCACAAAACTGTTGAAGCAGCACAGATGAACCTAAAACCTTTGCATGACAAATTCCTTCATCAAGTCTAATATGTTCTGGCTGCATACTTACAGTTGCACTCTCACACACCTCTGTACTTGCACTTCCTCTGCAAGTAACATCACTTCCAGGCGACGCCTGCACTCTCTCTGATGCACGTGTTGATGCATATGTTGGATGTTTTCTTGCACATTTGCCCAAACATTTATCACTATAGTTGAACTAGTCAACACTGAAACGGAAATGAAATACAGAAAACTAAACTTGCCAATTATGTGGCCTAAACGTTGATGAATAACGGCCTAAACGAACCACTAAATAGTTCACCATACCTATTTAATTCTTTGATGTAAAACTAGTTCATGTTAAATTAATTATCATTAGTATTTGTATTTGTTTGACATCAGTTAATCAACGCTAACGTACAATAAACAACTGTATTAATTAACTGTATTTATTAATGAATGTTAATACAATATTAATGTTAAAATATTAAAACTAACACATTTATTGTTTATAATTCATTTTAGTTAATGTATTACCTAATGTTAACATATAAACCATATGGTTTAGTTGTTATAAGTTGTCATTAGTTTTATAAGTTTTTTGTTTTTACAGATTAAATAACTTTAGTTTTTGTAAAACTGTTGGGGCAACAGTGAACATCATGTTGCACTTTGTATCACTGCTGTTTATACTCAGCCCGGAAACAAACCACCTGTGTTGCAGGATGACTTGAAGCATCAAAGGTATGTTTTATTGCACGAATAATAAGAAAGCCAACATTGTTGTTGCTTTTTTCTGATGCAACACTGATGCAATGTTTGCATTTATGCTTTGGGTTTATTACAATTTTACCTCCACTGTTGCAACCAGTGATTTGAGAGAATTAAGCGCACCTGCTTGGTTCTGTTTAGCCACCCAAAGAACTCATTTGTTTTTAAGGCCATGGACTAATTACAGAAACCTGAACTTTCAGAGGACAGAATTCAAGTTCTAAAATCCTTCAGTTTTGTCCTTACTTAAATTAAGGACACACTTGTTTCAAACATGTTGTTGACGTCATAAATCTCAAAGCGTTCTGTCAAATTGAAACAAAATAATATACATAATGTGCTTCTGTGTCTATGCTAGTGTTATAGTACTACTCTTGGTACTAACACATTTCTGGTTTATTTGTGTCAATTGCAAGTAGCAGAGAGTGGAGGTGTGACGACCCGTAAGTGACGTCACTACAGAGGAAGCACAGTTGTCTGAGTGTGCAAGTCTGACAATGCAGCTGCAAATCTGTACTTTTAAATTTTGTTCACAACAAATAGTCAGTTTTGATGTAAATAAGTTTAATAAGCTATAGTCAAGTGGACCTCAACATTTGGTCTATAAGAACATTTAAAGGCCTGCCCATTTACAATTTCTACCCAATAAAATATTCTAGAGGTTGGCACAAACGTGTGTTTGTTAAAAAGTTACCAAACTCTAGGAAATATCTTGACAAACTGCCTGACTTTAAATGGCCAATCAGTTTGCTTTGGGTGACTTCTGGTATCTCTGAGCTGCCTGGAAGACTCATCAGACCTCTATGTTGAGAAACTGGAATGAGGAAGAGGTGTGCACCCTTGGTATAAGGAAACCTGCCATAATATATCCATCTGTTGTGATACCTCAGGATTGCTAGAAGAAGATCTGCCACTGTACAGGAGTATTAACATGTTACTTACCAACACAAATACTAGTAAGCTATAATATTAGTAATGTTAGTAATTTATTAGTAATGTAATCTATTCGATCTGTTATCCTAATACCAACACATTAAATGATAATTAAGAATTGAAAATACAGAAAAGTATGAATCTTTGAAATCTGTCTTTTTGTCTGTCTGACAGCAATCACATTTGTCATTTCTGGGTTAAACCCAACCATACTCGTGCAGTCTCAAGCGGCCTCACTTGCCCATGCCATTTTGAAAGCATTGACAGTGGCAGCCAAAATGTTAAATCACAGCCCATCAGATTTCATAGGATATGAACCTGTTCAGAGGATGAAGAGGCGGCGACAGAAACTATTTTCAACCATTTATTTGTGAAGAACATCCATATTATGAAATTAAAGAGATTAAAGTTTTTTGTGTTATTTTGAACTATTTAGTTTAATTTATAAAGCTGAGTTTTGCTACTTGGCAGAGCGAGCTGATCACAAGGTCAAATCGGTAGTCATGAAATGTTCAGCTGGAGTAGAAATATTAAGTGTATAAACTACATATTTTTTTTGATGCATTTCTGATGCACACAATAAATGGTTTGGGTGAGTTAAATGTTTTCAAAATGTTGCTTTTTTTCCAAGATGGTACAGTAACCCAAAAAGCAGACAGCATATGCAACCTTTATATGAGAACAACTTCAATAATTTTAAAGATATGACAAAAAGAATAGCATCATAATAATTTGTAAGTTAGTGTGATTATATCTCTCATTTCCTCAGTAATCACTGCAGAACATTTTAAGCCCAGTGTGTTCCATTTAATCCCATCTTATGTATTTAAATAGCAAAGTGCTAAAAGTATGATGTTTGGTACAATTTTTCTGTAATTCAGTGACTTTGCTATTTTTATATCACCCTGACATCATTACGTAGACTACATAGCACATTACATACAGCAAAGTGCTTTTTGTTATGTAGCTTTTAAATGACTATGGAGGCATTGTGCCACAATTAATTCTGAAATATATACATAATGTAAGTTTTTGCCACTTTTACGCATACACAAATTTGGGCTCTATACATTTTGCTCTACAACAACAAAAAACTAAAATGGTTGTCAAATGCAGTTGTTTTCACTGCATCTTACAAGGTATGTTAAGTTTGTGGAAAAAAAAACCACAAAAAGTTACTTTAAGCGTAAGAGGGAAAAGATTCTTTGCATCACAAATTAATGAATCACACATTAACTACTTTTTTGGCTTATAACAGTATTTATGCAAAATAATTTAAAAACATTAAATATTTGAGCCAGGATTATATGGTAGACAAAGTGACCCGATAAGAGTCATAATGACAATAACTGGTGCTTGACAAGTCAAGCAAAACTATTTCTACAGCTCATACTTAAGTTATTTAAACAAACCCCCTAACCCACCATAATGAACTTTGATGTGCAACTTATTTACACTGTTTATGCTACAGATATGAATGGTATCACAGCCTGTTGAAGAGAGATGTGGTATTACAATTGCAATTTTCATTTGGTTTCATTATAATGACAAAGGGTCTTAAGAAATATGTATAGCAAGACATCCCTCACAACACGCTAAAAACCAAGCAACATAGAAAATACACCTTATAAACTGCATAGCAACACCCTGACAACAACCTTACTTACACAGCCATTGAGGAGGCTGAACTGCATTCACTGATACCAAAAGAAAGCAGTAACCTTTACCTTTTTCTGATTTCTTCTAAATAATTAACATTTTAATCACAATTCAGCCCTTCTCTGACACTGCTTTGAATAAATGACTAAATCCAACACCATCCAGTGCTAGGTTTTTCACCCATTATGTTGGATGCTTGGTATGGTTAAGTAACCCTTTATTGAGGACCCCTGGCCTAAGTAATAACTTATAATAACATAATTTGTTTACTTTTATTGCCTGCTGCCCCATAAACTAGGACTTCACTTTTTTACATAAGTTTTGTTGCAGTGCACGCTAAGGCCACTCCTTTGTTATGCACAAGCTGAAGAATCTTAAGCGTAGGCGTGCTGTAATCAAATTAGTGGCCTTTGCGGTAAGATACACACCGTGCATTAGACACACTGTGGCCAATACACAGGAAATACCAATCAAAGACAAAATAGTACTTACTGCAATTTATGTTTAATTTAGACTGCAGTTTAGGCTTGTCTTACATGTTTCAGCTTAGATGTCCCCTATTGTGAGTTAATTACAAACAAGCTTGCATTTTGCAGTGTAGGCTTTAAATGAAGAAATAACGCTGCAAATGTCAGCCAGTGCAGGCAAATGTATTGCTGAAGTGAATATTTTTTACTAACAGACATTAAAAAGTACAGCAAAAATACCAAGGCAACATTAAAGATTTTTTTTCAGGTGGTTTCTGTGAAAATTTATAACATTTGAGTTATTTATAATGGCTTAGCCACATATAACCACATATTTAATGCAAAAAAAAACAATGCCTTTTTTTTCTCATTTGGCATTTTTCTAGCAGAGGGTAAGATTTTCAGTTTCCCACCCAAAAACAGCATATGACTTTTATTCTAAAGTAACGGGGGTGCTACAAAGGAGACTGGGAAGAATTAATAATTTTCCTTCTATTTTTTGACTGAACTGCGGCTTTATTGAAATACTGCATAATTAAAGCATTAGGTTTGCTAACACTGACAATTAATTAAACAAGGAAAATGTTCAACAATTAATTTAACAGCTAAATAATGGAAACTGAATTTGTGTTCTAGTGTATGGTCCTTAATTTAATTACATAAACCTTGACAAATTCCTCAAATTGCATTTAGACAAACCTAAGGATTAAGGTCCCGTTCACAGTTATGGCATTGCACTTAAATCTCATAGTGCTCTCCCTGATTTTCCTGTTCTGCAGGTAAACATATATTTAATATAATATGGAATGTGCAGCAGGCCCAAAAGCTACCATATGAGATGTTTACGTTTCTGTAGGTTGACCATCCCGTAATGTTTACATGAAGACAGAACTACATACTTAACATCATCTTGTGCATGCTCACGTGTACTCCTCTGACCCATCACAGGTAAAAAAAAAAATACACCAAAAATGTATTTAAGTAACAAAATATTTGCTGGTTTAACGAATAAAGTAATGTTTAATATTTGCTATATGATAAAGCATACTTTATTCTGGCCTAGTAACACTTTACAACACCCTGAACCCAACATGGCCCCCATCGAAAACAAATAGCTCAAACTAACCCTGCTGAAACGCAAAGCCAACGCCCACGCTTTACCCTTCTATGATTGGCCATATGCAACTATGTAGCCCGCCTCCACTTAGAGGTGATTGTGCCGACTCGCCGTCAGTCAAGCGTAATTTACGCATGAACGTCCCGCCCAAAAATGTTTGGTTGAGGTAACGAGCAACAACATTGAAGGCCTCCTATATTACGTAAACAGACGGAATGCAAAACATTATTCTTTAACTTTAACTTTACAAACATTCGTCATGAACTGTTTAGAATAAAACAAGGAAAATAAACATTATCCTGTCGTAAACTTCTTTGTTCAAAAGGATAACACTGGGCAAAAACCACGAAAAACACATTTAAAGCTTTCGAGTTTGTTTTGTTGTACGATCTAAACACACTTATTAAAATTGTTTCTGGTGATTATTGATGTGCAACTGATGTTCTAGAAGCATCTTAAACTATCAGGTCTGAATCCAACCTTGCATCGTGGTGATGGGGGCGTGTACCCTTATAGATTTAACACGGATCCTTTTCAGTTACACGCCTTCAGTTAACATGTTTGGTAATGATTTCACAATGTCACAAATCACTGATCTCCTCGAGTAATACATCAAATCACTTGAGGAGAACATCTCAAATGTTTTTCATAACAAATGATCACCACTTTATAACGTTTAATGTTCCACGTGTACGTGGGTTCATTCATGAAGACATATGGCTGCATCACTGTAAAGTGTGCCTAATTGATTGCGGACTAAATGCCGCTGTGTGCTTTAAATTAAGGACGCTTCCATCAGCCTTTTACAAAATCCATCATTTCCGTGTAAATGGAAATTCCACGTTCAACCGAGGGATTTGTAGCCATCTTTAGCCTTGTGTATTAATATTCAAGAAACACGTACAAACATTATTCTTCTAAAACCTTTTCATTCTTTTGTAGTTGAAATCAACAACCAACATCTGCTCCATTTACTCAACATCAATGTCTGGCCAGCTAAGCAACCACGGAACAAATATTTATCTAAGGACAAATGAAAGCCTCGGGCTAAAAGAGCACACTTAATATTACCTTGTATGTCACATAAACAGCTGACAATATGTCGGGTTTGAAAGAGGAACCAGAGAACTGCTGTCACACTATGGCCTCCGTGTCCCTCCCCTCTGCTAGCTAAACTTAGCCAGAGCTAACTACCAGAGTCAATGTTTTTAATCATCTTTAAAGAACTATTCCTGCACATTTCACAGCGCTGTCATATATGAAAAGATGACTCACCCTTAAGTTATCCATATAATAGTACAAAAAAGATTGTATTTCCGGTTTTATTCACCTTCAGGAGAACTTAATATAATTTCTTCTCAATCCACGCCGTCTTTCTTTCTGGTTTGTTTTGTTTATCTTCTTCCTGACGGGTTCCAGGAAAGCGCGTGACTACCCAGTCACGTGCCTTTCAACCAACCAATCAGGACGATCACTCGGTCTTGACCCAAAACAAGATATTTAAATGCCTTTTCTTGAACCGTGTGTAGCTGTTATATGCTATAATACAATGTATTTTTAGTGACAACACAATACATTTCATTGAAAGATACAGACCTTTAACCCATTTAACTTTTATCCTTAATACATGGTAGGGCATGTTACAAATTCATTTCACACATTTCAGTTTTTCAATTAATATTGCATCCAATACAATAACATAAGTGCATTTTATAAGTATGTAGTATAAAGCCTAAGCTTTGATATAAATTGTAGTAACAGACAGTATCTCTAGTTTCTGTGTAAGTGAAACTATAGTCCCTTCATCAGAAGGAAGGGCCTGTTTGAATATGAGGGGTTGTATGCAGGGCATTGGGTTCATCAGAAGTAGTCTGTGATCTTCTCAAAGCCTTGGGCTGAATGCCAGGCTCATTGGTAAACAATAGCATCTATTACAAGAAATAAAACTTAAACTTATAAGAAGATAAAAGGATTTGTTTGAGTGCTTGCTGGTAATGTAACTTATGAGTCTGAAAAAACAATGGGCTATATAAATAAACCTAATACTTTGAGGAGTGTTAGAATTAGTTCACTTTATTAAGAATGCACTATAAAAACTGCAAGTCTCTGTAGCAATCAAGTATTGTAAATATAAGCTTTTGCAGGATATTGTTTCATGTCTTTACAAGGCAGCTTTGTGTTTCTTTCAGGTCTTGCTCAGCATCCATTCAAAAACAGGGTTCAACTGGGTTGGGATGGCAACTAACCAGCTGTGGAAGAACAAGAACGATGTTAAAATGAATACAAAGCATTTTCACTGTTCTGACAAAATTTACATTCTTCCAAAAGTGTGAAAAGTTCAATTTGTCAGGGTAACATTTTACACAAACAAAAATAAAAAAGTACAAGGAGATACAGAGTTTCAATGCACAAACAACCCCCTGAGGGCACTTGTTAACTACAGAATAAAACATTTCCAAATTACAAATCATGTCAAAAAGGTAGCAGGGTAAAACAAATTAAAATAACCTAACTACAATAAACATTTATTCTGTTCTTGGGTAAAAAAAAAAAGATTAAGTTTTGCATAAACAAAAGATACAGCCATTCATACCCATTTTTATGTTTTGTCAATGTGTATCACGATTATTATTATTATTTGTTTATTTCTTGTACAGTAATGACAATTTGGAAAATTGATATGCTTAATAAAAAACTTTTATACCTATAAACATCTTAACACTGTTTAATTTCCAAATTTCAGGTGAAGTGTTCAGGTGATGCAGACGTGTTCGTTTGATTTTGCAAGATTCCACACAGACAGCTGTGTTGACTTTATATAATTGATGAGGAAATATGCGCCATTGGTCAAACATCAAGTGTGACATTTCATTTGAGAAGCCTATTAAACTGTGCCTATTTATAGAACACCATTTCCAGAATTGTCCAGACCACATTTGCCCCTGCAAAATGGATATCTATCTTTTTGTCTGGCATGGACTCAAAGACCACAAACTGCACTCCTGTCACACAATGTGGCCTTCCACAAGTGGTGTGTAGAACTAATGTCACAGTGACAAGCAGATATGGCTTTGCAATAGGCTTAGTATTTATAAAGGGGTTGCTTCCAAAAAAAAATAAAAACAACAAAAACAAAAAAAAAGTCACTATTTTGTCTGTAGCATTTTCTGGATTCACTTGTGGATGGGCTGTTCTCTAATTAGTTCAGCTGTCAGGGTTGGCAATGTTTCTGCTTGTACTTTAAGTTTATACTTTAAGCATATCAGCACAGAGCAGGACGAGATGAAATAAGCAATGTTGTGTAGTACAGACAACTGCTGGGCAACGTAAACAAGAAATATACTATACCAAAATACAACAGAATAATGAATCAACAGACTATTTGTGTTCTAAAGAAATGTTGCTTGCCCTATGCAAAAATCACTGACAGGGAGAGTGGTTACCAGGTTGTAGCACAAGTAAAAGTCCATGCCCCAAGCCTCTAAATATTAGTCTAATATAATTATTGATATTAAAATGGCTCTGGTGGTTCCTGCTGCTGTATCCGAAGATCAAATTCAAATTGAAGATCTGAAAGGTCAAATTGTTAATGCTCTTGAGAGGCACTGTAATTTCCACATACAGCACAATGACCTTTTTGTTTTCCACAAGCTCAGAGAGGCAGAAAAATCCTAAAACAGCGCCCTCTTCTGTTCTTGGTAAGGGCATATATACAGGTCCTTTTCAGAAAATTAGCATATTGTGATAAAGTTAATTATTTTCTGTAATGTACTGATAAACATTAGACTTTGATATATTTTAGATTCATTACACACAACTGAAGTAGTTCAAGCCTTTTATTGTTTTAATATTGATGATTTTGGCATACAGCTCATGAAAACCCAAAATTCCTATCTCAAAAAATGAGCATATCATGAAAAGGTTCTTTAAACCAGCTATTAACCTAATCATCTGGATCAACTAATTAACTCTAAACACCTGCAAAAGATTCCTGAGGCTTTTAAAAACTCCCAGCCTGGTTCATTACTCAAAACCG
>JBAJNP010009665.1:0-17715 GCA_036877545.1 Yasuhikotakia modesta | reverse complement strand
CTTGCTGATATAGCTGGTCACTGATGATGCATATTCCTCCAAGTTAGTGGAGTTGCCGTCAGTTGCTGCTTCCCTAAACATGTGCCAGTCAGTGTGCTCAAAATAGTCCTGAAGAGCAGAGATGGCTCCTGCCGGCCAGGTTTTCACCTGCTTCACGACTGGTTTCAATCGTCTGACGAGCTGTCTGTATACCGGAATTAGCATGACAGAGATGTGGTCTGAGTAGCCGAGGTGGGGGCGGGGCTCCGCCCGATACGCGCCGGTAATGTTTGTGTACACAGCATCCAGCGTGTTTTTTTCCCTCGTTGCAAAGTCCACATACTGATGGAATTTAGGGAGCACTGACTTGAGATTTGCATGATTGAAATCTCCAGCAACAATAAACAGTCCATCGGGGTTAGCGTTCTGCAGTTCGCTAATAGCCCCATACAGTTCGCAGAGTGCATCACCGGCATTTGCGCTGGGTGGACTGTAAACACCGATGATGAGCACGGTGGTGAAATCCCGTGGTAAATAAAAAGGTCTGCATCTAACAGTCACAAACTCCAACAACGTCTCCGTGAAAACAAAGACGCAACAGTCTCTAAACTCACTCCATGTAGCTTGTAGGAGTCGGATGTAGTCCATTTTATTGTCCAGGGAGCAAACATTGGAGAGTATGATGGACGGGAGTGCCGGCCGGCTAGGGTGTTTTTAGCCTAGCACGGACCTCCACTCTCTTGCCGCGCTTCTGTTTTCTGGCGCACCGCTTGGGTCGGGTTCCTGATTCTAAAAGTCGCGTTAAAAGACGAAAATAGCACCATTTTGTATCCGGAGTGGCCGCTGTGTGCTACTGCCGCGCCGCCATCTTGCAGTCACAATTGTCAGACAAGGTCATTCACCTACAGGTGAATGACCTTGCCTACATAATGCCTACAGGTGGCACAAGATCAAGGAGTTTTTCTCTAAGGGGAAATCCATTCCACATGATCAAGGTCACAAAACATTGCATTTACCCTTAGACGCATGGAGGAAACCTTGGCTCCTCTCTCAGTGCCCAGTGCTGGGAGCTCGTGGTCACCAAATTATGCTAGTGACAGATGCATTCCTGACAGGTTGGGGTGTGGTCATGAGTGGCTGCTCAGCCTGTGATCTATGGGAAGGTTGTCATCTTACTTGGCATCGACTGCCTAGAAATGCTAGCAGCTAAGAGGCCCCTACAGTAGTGGCTTACAACCAAAGTTTATTTTCCCAGAGGCGGAAATCCACTTTGCATGATCAAGGTCACATGTCCTAGACATGTAAGGAAAACTTGGTTCCTTTCCTAGGGCCCGGTACTGGGAGCTCTTTGATGCTGTGTAACCCTTGCGACAGACGCATCCATCGCCGGTTGGAGAGCGGTCATGAGTGATCACCTGGCCCAAAGTCTGTGTGGAGGTTGCCATCTTACTTGGCACATCTACTGCCTGGAAATTCTGGCAGTGTTTTTAGATTTGAAACAATTCCACCTGTACCTGTGTGTTGGCGGTCGTGCTGCAGGCCTTCTGTCCTCCTCCCTTTTGGGAGAACAACCAGCAGAAGCTAATCTGGGTGTGTCCAGTGTGAGAATTGGACACATACATCCACAGAGCTTCCTGTGGTGATTTGCGGGTCTATTGCGGGTCTATGGCCTTTGTGAGGTCCTATGGTCTCCCGTTCAAGCCATTCACGGCTCTTTGGTCCTTTGCCCTATCTGTGCTCTTTCACACAGGGGCAGGGATCCCTCAGTCTTGTGGAGTTGGCATCTCATTCCCATAGTGTTTGGACTTGAGTTCCTGAAAGGGAACGTTCCAGGTTACATATGTAACCCTGGTTCCCTGAAGGGAACAAGAAGCTGCCTCTCTAGGCCATACTTTTCGGCATCCCTGACTGTGCTTCCTTTTTTTCTTTCTGAAGCTTCTGGTTTGCTCTGCGCATGCTTCCTGGTTGTGGCATCACCCCGTCTGTGACATATCGCCCCCCTATTGGACTGATTTTACACATGATTTAGAAAGTAGTTACGCTGAAGGTGTTCCCATAGCGTTACAACACAGCATCTCATTCCCTTCAGGGGACACATATGTATTCAATTGCAATCTGCAATTTAGTGATGTTAATAAACTCATTTGCACACCTATACTAGTTTTGATTATTTGTTAATTAAAACCTACTTAATGAAGGACAATATATTTATTACTTTTCCCCCCAGGCAATCCACCTCATAAACAGCTAATTGTTCATCTTGTAATTAAAACATGTGCAATAACCTTATTTATTATTACTGTATCACCAAAAGCGCCACTGTACATACCACTCATTTCTTGATTTCTTAATTTATTTTTTATTTTATTCTGTATTTCTTTTTGTCTATCTATATATACATATGTTTCCCTTGTTCTGGAAGCTATTGTCACAAAAACAAATTCCTTGTATGCGCAAGCATACTTGGCAAAAAAACCCTTCCTGATTCTGATTTTAAAATTGAAGTTAAACATGAAAAGATTGCAATAAACATATCTATAATGGTAAATGATAGATGATAAATAAGAGATGGTGTACAGTAAATGATATACAGATGTATATAGTTGATTGTGGGTGTTGAGAATGTTACCTGGTGTCTGAGATATAGAATGAGAGATAAAGCAGGTAAGAAAGAGAGAACAACTGAGGCCTGGAAGCTAGGCCTAGGAATTTTCAACCCTACAAACTCCCCTCTGGCACCATGGGCCACACATAAGTAGCTCATGGTGACACAGCCCATAATAATATGCTTTTAGTTGCGTAAAGATGTTATCTTCAGACTTCTGTACAGATCTTGTGCTGGTCAATCTTGAAGACTTCTTTTAGTCTTCTTAGTTCTTTTAGTCCTGCGTGAGAGGGCTTTATTGAATGGTGTTGGATACTTTTAGTATCACAAACAACTATCATTCTGCGTGTTCTATGGAAAAAAAACAATGTATGTAACAAAATTACACATTAGAAAATGAAAACAAGATATTTGCAAAATGTATGTAAAACTCACTGCTAACCAGCTGCTAAACCACTAACAAGTAAAGTTAATAATTGGAGGCCTTGCATGAACAATGCAGTAACCTCAGTTACAGTTTTACTTGCAAATAATTTCTGGTTTCGTTTGTACACATGCACATGTGTATATGTGAATATTGTAGAAAATTTGTACTGTATGTATACTATGCTATTTGCACTGTGGTCCCTGTACTGTATGTATATTTGCTTGTATGTATATTAGTTTATTTGCTACCTGTTATTTGTTATGTCTCCACTGTATATTGTTAATGCTCCCACATGTTTATATGTTGTATGTAGAGTGTTACATGCCAAATTCCTTGTATATGTAAGTATACTTGGCCAACAAACCTGATTCTGATTCTGATGGCTGAGATATAGAATGAGAGATAGAGAAAGCAGGTAAGAATGAGAGAACAACTGAGACCTGGAAGCAGTGCCTAGTGCTTCTCAGGTAAAGAAGTACAAAAAGAGCCAAGGATAAGGATCCAAAAAAGAATTAACAGAGCATAGCTTACATTCCCTTTATATTGTTTCCTTGAACATGTGACTGAAACCAAACCTAAGACAACCAAAGTGACCAATCAGAAGAGTGACCAATCTATGTTTAACCCCCACTGTACTAGACAAATAGCAGACCCACAATACAAACAGCTTAGCCATTAGCCTTCACTTGCTATCAGTTCAACTGTGTGTTTAGAAGAGTGCCGCTTTAGGCATAGATAAAGCGGTTGTAAATTCCATTCAATTTTCAACCCTACACCTTCGAAAGATTAAAGCTAGACTGGTCAGAGAAGCAGGAGACCCCCAAGTGCTCAAAGTTAGATGACACATTTCTGTTTTCTCAGCTACAGTCTCTCCCCTTCTTTGGTGACCTCCATGACAAGCTGATTCGTTTATGGAATAAGCCTTATCCCATGTTTTTGTGCCTTCTACATCGATTTATTTAACCATTAGCCATTAGCCTTTGCTTGCTATCAGTTCAACTGTGGATTTAGAAGAGTGTCGCTTTAGGCATAGATAAAGCGGTTGTAAATTCCATTCAATTTTCAACCCTACACCTTCAATAGATTAAAGCTAGACTGGTCAGAGAAGCAGGAGACCCCCAAGTGCTCAAAGTTAGATGACACATTTCTGTTTTCTCAGCTACAGTCTCTCCCCTTCTTTGGTGACCTCCATGACAAGCTGAATAATTTATGGAATAAGCCTTATCCCATGTTTTTGTGCTTTCTACATCGATTTATTTGACCAATGTGGATGCAAAGGCACAGGGCTACATGATGATGGTGGAAGAGACGCTTAAGCACTTTCTCTCCCTTGGGACCACATCTTCTTTGAAGAAGCCTATGCTCCCCACCAAGCCTTGTAGACTGACTTTCTCACTGGTGGGTAAAGTTTTTCCTTCTCTCTCTCTCTGGCCTATTTGACAACAATGTCTACACAATTGTCAGTAAGTTCCTGGAGGAGAAGCACTATGAAGAAGCATTTTCATGAAACTGAAATGAGCACATTTGTTGAGACAGGAATTGCACACTCTGTTGGACAAAGGGGCCATAAAACATATTTGTGATGATCAATCTTAAGGAGATGGGCCAGAAAGTTCATTAACTTTTAAGCCTCCCTCACAGGCTGGGGTGTGGTCTGAGATGACCAAAGGGATCCGGAGAGGTCACCTTGGCTGGCACATCAGTTGCTAACATGTCTTAGTGCGGGTGGACAACACTGCGGTAGTCATTTACATAAATTGCCAGGGCGGAATGATGTCACCAGGTCCAGGTTTGGGCACAGGACACGTTCCTTTCCATCAGGGTGATTTACATATCTGGTCATATGAATGTGGAAGCAGAATTGCTGGCCAGACAAGCTGTGACACATGGGTAATGGAAACTTCATTCTAAATTAGTCAGTCATGAAGTCAGTCAGATTTAACAAAGCAGACGTGGACCACTTTTCTTCACAGGAGACAGCACAATGTCTCCTCTACTTCTTTCTGACTCCCCACCTTCCTTTGGTCTGGATGTGATAGCCAATACCTGTCCCAGATTGTGCCTTTACACATTTCCTTTTTTTTCCATTTGCTTCTGGGTCCATCAACAAGAGTCTTGCCTCTTACTAATAATGCCCCTCTTGGCTACAATAACGTGGTTCTAAGATCTAATATCCCTCCTTGACGGCAGAGAAACTGTATTTACAGTTAGAGCACTTGTCCTGGTACCACTATTTTGGCTTGCCATGCTCTGATTGATGGGGTTTCTGTGGGAATACACCCTTATGTTGTCCACTGCATTCGTGGAGTGAAGCAGTTGAGCCCACAGAAAGCCCATTCAGCTCACATGTCCTAGTAATTTCTGAGATCTCTTAAATGCTTGTGCACATGCACTACACAACCCTGAGGTGTCCAGACACTTGGTTTTCTCATTCCCATAAATGTTTGATACACAGCATAGTGAGTAGCTTTTAATGGGGAATGCCTCTTGACTTGACTGTAATACTGTTCCCTGAAGAAACAGGAACAAGATGCTCAATGCTGTGCCCAATGCTAGCCTCAGTGCTGTGCCATAATGCTTCACTGCATGTGTGCCTGGACTTGTGGAAATTTTTAACACCATTATTGGTATAGCAAAGGGTGGTGTGGATGTGTTCAGTACCTTTGCTCCTCAGGTAGGACAAAAACGTGAGAACTGAAGGCAATAATTGTACCGATAGAGCCAATCATTCCAGCAGTAGTCGCAATGGTCTATTGGCGTGATGGTTAACTTACATTGTCAGGAAAACAATAAAGCCATAAATCATAAGATGACAATACTCATAGTCGTACATAGATACAATTATTCCTAGCATACTCCTGTGCTTGAAAGGATTCCTGTTGGGAGAGGGGAGAACTTTTCTGTTTGACTCTTTCTGCCATAATTAGGGTTTTCCTACCTTTGGTCCCAATCTAGCAGTGTTGTATCGATGCAAGATTCTATGAGACAGATGCTTCTTCCATGGGGGGACCACCATCTCTCCGGGCACATAAACTGCCTAAAAACAAGGGCATTGTGTCTGGCTCTGATGCACTTCCTCCCACACGTCAGAGGCCAATATGTCCTAGTCCATACGGACAACACTACAGTGGTTTTATACCTAAATCATTAAGGAGGACTGAGTTCTTGCCCCCTATTCAGGCTGGCACAGCAGATCTTTCTTTAGGCAGAGACCAGGCTCTTTGTCAGAGCAATGTATATGCCAGGGCATGCAAATCTGGGAGCAGATATTTTGTTGAGACAGGGGCTGAGGCCTGGGGAATGAAGGTTACATCCACAAGTGGTGGAGTCAAATTGGTGAAGATATGGTCAAGCGGATGTGGGTTTGCTCACCTTTGAATAGTTGACATTCTCCCCTGAATAAGTTTTTGACTCCTAAAATGTCTCTACTCTTGACTGTTACATCACTCAAAAGTGAACAGGAGATCTACAGTTTTATTCTGTAGACCCTGTCTGCTCAGATTTTTCCCCTGGCATTATTCCAAAAAGCTAATTACTCTAACTACATCCTGAAGGTCCCCAATGTGCATTGCCACCCTTTGGTATGCTAAGCCTTCTGTCCTTTACCATTTGATTTGTCAAAGCAAGAAAGGCTTCATTTGTTGTGTCCAGTTTGACAATCTATTTCCACCACTCAGGACAGTGGTTTAAGCTGACCTGTCAGCTCTTGGTCTGTTTTGTTGGCTCATTGGATCACAGATTCTATTATGCTGGCCTATGAGACCTGTGACCTGATGTCCCTTCTGCGCATTACAGCCCATTCTACCAGGGGTGTTGCATCATTTAAGTCTCTGTTTAAGTGGAGAGGACCAGCCTGTAACAGCTAAAATATCATTAAGGTCATGATATTTGAGCTGTTACAGGCTAGTCCTTTCCACACACATTTATTAGATTTTTATAGTTTAGACTTGAATAGGCTTGGCTTTACACTTTAAAACCAGGGCACATCTGAAGGGCAATCTCCATAGCTTCAAGCATAACACAGTATCTCATGGAGCCTGGTTACTTACATAACCTTAGACTTCTTGTAGACCAGAAACTACATATGATTGGTCCACCATATGGATTTTTAGCCAATCATGCCCTAACATATATGAGTATGGGTTACAATATTTCCCTGCCTGTCAGTACAATTCACAAATTAGTTTCACATAAATTGGTAGAAAGTAGCCTAATCCTAAACAGCAGGTTAAATGCAGTATTATGTTTGGATTGCCTTCTAAATTAATATTGTTTTTCATTTAATAGTTTTGATCAAAACTATATTTGTAATGACAAATTAAAGCACTCTTTTAGATTTCATAAAATAAAAACTATTTTATGTGCTCAGCATTTTTTTTGTAATTTTGTTGTCAGTGGGATCATCAGTAACTTGGGAGGAAAAGTGATTGTGAAGAAGATGGCAGGGCAGTCTGTATACAAAGGCAGCTTTGCCAATGGTGTCCGATCCTTGTCTTTGCCAAACTGGAGAGAGTCTTTTTCAGTTTCAGGTAATTTTTTGGTTGGATCACCATGAATTATTATATAATTCTTCTTTTACCTACATGTGTGTTTTATATGTTTCATTTCAAACTTCTGGCTGTATGTGTCAGTGGGCAAACCTAAGAAGGGGGTGGTCTATCCATCCACTCTGAGCTATGCCCCCTCAAGACCAGCCACAGTAAAAACAGGTAAGTGGTTTTTGACAGATGCTAACTATCAGATGATAAAAAATTAAAGACGATAAATATGCTTATATTGGTTTCAGCACTTCCCACAATACAACAATAAGTGGTTGGATATTAGGGAAAACATTGTTAAATACTTTGATTAAAAGGTGGCTTTACATATAATAAAAAATAAAACACAGGAAATGCTTACGTATGTAGCCCTGGTTCTTTAAGGGAACAAAACGCTGCATCAAAATGCTATGGTAACACCCACAGCATAACCACGCTCTAAATCATGTGTGAAATCAGTCCAATAGCGAAACATCACAGAAGGGGTTATGTCACAACGAAGAAGCATAAAGGTGCATACGGCAGCAAACCACTACCTTCAGAAAGGAATGAAGGGATCGAACGCAGTAATGCAGAAAATATGGCCTTAAGACATAGCGTCTCATTACCTCAAGAAACCAGGGTTATATACATAACCTGAGACATTCCTGCAGAACTGGAACACCTGCAGAAAAAGCCTCCAAGGCTGTCATACTTCAGGTTGAGTGAGCCTTGGTTCCCTGAAGTAGGGAAAGACCAGAGGACTTGAAGGAGCTCTGGATAGACCCAAAATCTCTGTGGACGTATGTGGATTGGATGAGGAGAGCACTTTGTCAACATACCCCACTCAGGGATAGGAAAATCCCTTGGCTGCAGAGGTACAAAGTCTAGAAAAGTAAGGGCCACAGAAAAGGGCTTGAAGGTCATCAAGTCTCTTGAATAGAAAGGGTTTGAATAGACATCACCTCCTCAGAGAGGTGATGGCTAGTAAAAAGGCCACTTTGGCCAAAAAATGGAGCTCAGAAAGGAGCATAGAGAGGGCCTGCAAGAACTCACTTTACCAACTGGGCAGATAAATGGGCCAAGCTGGGGGTCTTTGCACAGGAAGTGAAAAATTCTACTTCAGAGACATGCAGTTCTCTCGTAGAGGGAGCTTTGGCATGTAAGATGGTCTCAACAACCTCAGCTGAGAGACCAGAAGCTATGAGTTGTGCCCCCTCAGGGACCCTACTTCCAGGTTCCACAGCTCTGGGTGGGGGAGCACAATGGCGCCTCCTGCCTGAGATAGGAGGTCCCCTCTTAAGGTGATCCTCCTGGGAGAGATATGAGATCCAATAACCATACTCGGCTATTAAGAGCACAGATATCCTGATGTTTTTTCCAGATCTCCCGGGAGCAGTGAGATCGGGGAAAAGGGGTACAAAAGAAGCCTTGGCCAAGTCTCTACCATGGCATCCAGCCTCCATGGAGCAGTCTCGAGAGGTGAAGAGGTCTTGCAGTGTAAGAGGAGATTCAAGAATCTCCTTAAAGGCTGTAAAGAAGAACACCTGACCAGCAGCATACTGGGGGCCAGCTCCATGGGGAAGGTGCATGATGTGCATGATCTGGCACAGGATGTTGGCATGTATAAGGTACATGCCAACATCCTGTGCCAGACCCGCTCGGAGCTCCCAATGGGTGTTTCTGCTATCTCTGTGACCACAAGAGTTTTGGGGGTAGAAGCGCCTGGCAGTTCATCTGTCCATTTTTCTCTTGCTAGGTCTCTGTTTCAGGAGACGATACATACAGAATGCCACCTCATTTCAGTGCTTTCCCAAATAGCAAAATGAGATTGAATCAGTGCTGAAATGATGTCAGGCCGACATCCAATGCCAATTCCACATTGAAAGTGGTCGTCAGCTTGAAATAGAATACAATAGAATACAGGGCTTTAATTTCACTTTTTTAACTGGGGGGATTCCCCCCTTACATGGACCACATTTTGATACATCTGGCTTAATTAGTAATATTTATTTATTATGTCTACAGATTTTAATGTATGGTGGTTTTCAAAACAGCTTAATAACAAATAAATCAGTAAATTCACATTCCAATTACAGTTACATTTCTTTGTTTTTTGTTTTTCCCTCAAATTAACATTAAGAACTGTTATTTGTAAGGTATGCTTATTCATGTTAACTTTGGATTAAAGGTCTTAGACCCTTGCAAACTTGTGAATTACAGTCGAAGTTAGCTCGTCAAGATGAAGGTAAAACTCTTTCTAAACTTTTCTAAACCCCTCTCATGACCTGATCTTGGGCCTCCCATGGCTAAGAAGACACAATCCCCTGGTTTCCTGGTGACAAGGCAAACTACTTAAATAGGATAGCTCTTTCCATACTCATTGTCTCACCTCTATAACTAACCCTATTGTTCAGTTTCCTTCCACAGTCTCTATCACTGAACCTTTGTCTCTGCTACCTCCGAAGTGTGCAGAAGGCCTTCAACAAGAAGCAGCCCAGTCTCCTGAACATCACTCTGGATTGCACCATTGAACTCTTACCTGGTGCCACACCTCCCAAAGGCAGAATTTTTCCCCTGTCTCAACCTGAGTCTGAAGCCATGAAATCCTACATACAGGAGGAACTAACCAAAGGGTTCATTCGTCCCTCTAACTGTCCAGCTTCAGCAGGCATTTTCTTTGTTAAGAAGAAAGATGGCTCTCTACATCCCTGTATCGACTATCAGGGACTTAACGAAGTAACTAAAGTTGGATTTACGCAATGGTTACAATCTCATTACAATCAAGGCAGGTGAGAAGGTGGAAGACGGCCTTCTCTACTTCTAGTGGGCATTATGAATATCTGGTCAAGCCTTTTGGTCTAGCCATGCCCCCTCCATGTTCCAGTTTTTTATGAACAACCAGTCTGGCCTTCCTTGGTTACATAATCAGTTCAGAAGGGGTACCCATGGATGAAAAGAAAGTGAAAGGTGACAGTTGATCTTCACTCTCATTTTTCTGTGACTTACCGTCCAGGGTCATTAAATGGTAAAGCAGATTTCTTGTTACAAAGAGAACACCAAAACCATCCTCCCAAAAAGAATTCTCTTGGCTCCTGTTTAATGGAACATTATCACTGAAATTCTAACCCTCAACAAAGGTGAGACAGTACCATAGGAAAGTGTCAATAACATGCTCTTTGTGCCCCTTGCGCTCAGTGAATGCCTGATGAAACAGATCCATGAAAGTTTCAGTTCTGGTCCATGATCACACTAAATCTCCTGAAAAATCACTTCTGGTGGGTCACAATTAGTCAGGTTTCACTTAAGTTTGTCCAGTCCTGGATGTCAGATGTCCAAATCATCTAAACATCTTCTCTCTGGTTTGTTACAACCCCTCCCAGTCCCACAATAATCCTGGTCCCATATAGCACGCAATTTTGTAAGTGTCCTCCATAATTCAGCAGGTAATACTACCATATAATTAATCGATTTTCCAAGGCATGTTGTCTTATTCCTTTGCCTAAGATGCCTACCTCATTTGTAACTGCAGAGCTCCTATGCAACTACGTCTTTATATATTATGGACTTCCTGAGGAAATTGTGTCTGACCAAGGTCCCCAGATTACATCACAAGTTACTCATACTTTTTCCAAAGTCTAAATATTAATATAAGTTTAACATCTGGTTCACCCACAGTCCAACGGGCATCTCAACCAGGAGATCTCCCACTTCCTGACGTCATACTGTCACGATCACCAGAACGACTGGCACAGGTATCTGATGTGGGCAAAATACGCCCAGAACTCGCTGGTCAAGCCTGCCACTGGACTAATCCCCTTTAAGTGCATCCTGGGTTTTTAACCTTGCCTGTTTTCCTGGTCTGGTGAACCTACCAAATTACCTGCTGTTATTGAGTCACTGGGGACAAGTGAGGAAGCCTGTGATCGGGTCCATGAGCATCTCCTTCATGCTGTTCGGTGCCAAATTGTCCAGGCTAATGCCCAAAGGAGACTTAACCCAAGTTATCAGCCCGCCCAGTGGGTGTGGCTCTCTGCCAAGAACCTCCGCCTCTCCTCAAGAAAACTGCCAGGTATGTTGGCCCATTCAAAATCTTATGTCAACAACAGGAAGGAGGCACTGTGTGAACTATACCAGCACATCAATGAGCAGCAGAAAAACTGCCCTGATGTATTTCTCATCCCAGCTGGGGATTTCAACTGTTTCCTATAATATTGCCAACCAGGGGTAACAACATTCTGGACTTTGCTTACACCACCCGGAGAGAAGCTTACAAGGCTCTTCCCCTCCCACACCTTGGTGCCTCAGACCTCATCACTGTTATGCTAATGCCTGCATACATACCACTCAGTAAAGTCACCAAACCTGTATGGCCAGAGGGGGAGAGGGGACAGAGGTCATCTAGACCCTCTAGATGGTGGTTTTAACATCTAGGGATGAGATGTTCATTTAGCAGACACTTTATAAGTGATTAATGGATTAAGACAGGAGTAAGTATATGTAAATTACTGATTGAAAATTAGTTTGAGGAATAAATAATATGATACTTAAGTGTCTTGCTAGTATTTATACACACACACACACACACACACACACACATATATATATCATGTAGTGTCATGAAGTCCAGGATCCAGTTCGGATAATAGTGTTGAATGCTGAGCTGTCTATGAACAGCATGAGGACATACGTATCTTTGTTGTTTAGGTGTGTAAGTACCAGATGTAGTGAGGTGGGGATGGCATCTTTGGTGGTGTTTGGGGCAACATGTGAACTTGAGTGGGTTCAGAGAGGTGGACACTAAAGACTTTTTCAGCACGGGGATGATGGTGGATGAGGGACGGCTTTTCATAGCCATTTCATTTCATACCCTTTCTGTATGGCTCAGACCCTGGTTTCTCACCTTGGGTTCCACTGTTGAAGGAAAATGTGTTGGTTACATATGTGACCATTGTTCCCTGATAGTTCCACCTTCTTTTAATTTTTTATTTAAAAGGACAATGAAAATTTGTGAGTGGAATTTGTATGCCATTCTCCACCCTAAATATTTGGAATTGCACAGTGTGAAGAGTGTCACAACCTCCAGCCGTGCAGTTTAGTACTGTGGCCAGCTGCTAAGCAGAAGCTGGGACAGCGCCCCCTCCAGTGATGAGGATGAAAAAATTAGGGAGACCACATCCCATTGGTTATAGATGTCAACAAGCTGGTCAGATCACCTAAGGCTTTCTGTATGCTCCAGATAAATGTGTAATGCATACACTGGACACAGCATGGACAGAGCTAAATGCATAGGGTTTCACCACCTACTCCCAGAAGAGAGTAGTGGGAACTTTGGGTACATTACCAGGTTGGGGCCTTTACTGACCAGGCAGTCACTGGCCACTGAGAAGGCCTGCTTCTTGATGGAAGTGAGCACCACTAGAATAGTCTCTTCAGTGTAAGAATGCTGAGATAAGTTTCCCTAGGGGCTTGAAATGGGCTCTCCGTGGTCCTTCCAAGACCACAGAGAGATCAAAAAGGAACTAAGGCAAGGTCTCGTCGGTCACCTGGGGCTCAAGCTGTACATCAGCGGTGGGCTTGGGTTGACGCTTTGCTCTCCAGGATGATGGAGGGCTCCAGCAGGAGGAGAACTGATGGGTCATTCATGTGGTAGAAAAAATCATCACTGGCCCAAAACTAAAAAATAAACATGTTTTTTAAAACCGCTACATTTTATTCTTCTGTAACGATATGTGCATGTGTGTAGAAAACCCAACATACATCACAATAACTACGTATGCGGGGGAACTAACAAAGAACAGAATTAGGAATAACTTAAACAGCAATACTAATAATCAACCAAAGATGCAAGGAATTAAACTAAACAGGCATAGGATATCCAAGGGCATAGGGAGACTCTTAGGAAGAATCCAAATAGACGGGGTGAAACAGCACTAAACCAAAACACAGTACACAATACAACATGACAGTATACTCTATTATAATATATTTTATAGCACGTTCTTGTAACAGCCCTGGTTCAATATCAGGTGACCATCTATCTATGTTTCCAAAACACCACCAGATTCCACATTGTGGCCTGTGGCAACTCCAGAGCCAGAGGTCAGCTCCACAACAACAACCACAGCTCTGCCCCCAATCACACCTGTGAAAACTCCCAACATCACGGCCCTGTCCACTTTAGCCAAGCCACAAGTCACTCTTCACAAAGTTCGGGAAGCAGGTAAGCAGAATAATTAACTCTGTTTGTACAGTGAATCTTGAACACTAGTCAGTTACAGTGATATTACACATCTGATACTGGGTCAGTACTTTTAAACGAACAAGTATGACTGAATGGCAAAACATGGCTTAAATGGCAACGTCAAATGCCTTCCTCTTCTTTCTCTTCTCTTTCTTCTTTTCTAAAGAAATCTCTTTATCTCTGATCTAGGCAGCAGTCATCCGTATTTCTTCTCTTTAGCACGTAAGTGTGGTAGTCATGCTGAAGTCTCACTGATGCAGTTTTTGTAATTAAACACCTGGGTTTTTTGGCTGCCCAGGTTGTTGGGGTTGTTTAAATAGCTTTTGTGGTTGTTCTAACGGTCTGGCGCTGTGAATTTTTTTAACGTATGTTCTTTTACTTTTTATTGTTTTTTGTTATAGCATGGGGTATTTTAATGCTTGTGTCACTTTTGACTGTAGCTGGTGGTTGGTCTGTCAATTTTTAAAGTTATACATTTTTACCTATCATATTTGTTAATTCACTTTAAAGCTGCTGTTTCAGCTAAATAAAATAAGAAATAGAGAAAATTAGCTCTGTGTCCTGTTTACAATCTCAATGTTTTGTCTAAAACCTGGCTTTAGGACAAAGAGCCCCAGGAAAAGGTCCAATGCAAGGTATGGCCTGTATCAAACTCTGTCTCTAGTGCTTATTTCTTCTGTCAGAAACTCTGTTCCTAAATTCTAACCATGATATATGTCTAAAGCATTTAGAGGCAGCTCCATCTATGTCAATAGATTTTCAGCTCGAACAAAGACAGGTAAACCACAATCCTATTACATTTGAAATGTTGAAATGTTTGTTCTGTTACATTTGAAAATTGTGTCTGTATCTGTTGAAATTATGGATTTCTGTGTTCTGATAGAAGAGCTGGGTGTGCCTTATATCGGCACAGATGTGATTAAAGCTAAATAAATGTTCTATACTGTATACATTTCCATGTTTACTTAAGAGATGATGGTGAATATGTACTTTCTGGGGATTGCATATTAAAGAAACAAGAAAAGGAAGCAGGTTTTTATTTTAAAAAATGAGTGTTTTTACCCACATTATCATTTTAAGGACATCATCATAATAAGCATACAAGAAAGAATCTTGTATTCTTAGAAAATCCTGCTTTTTGAGATGCACACAATATAAGAAGACTATACGGCTATCCAATTTGAACCTGAAATGAAAATTGAAAATTTAATTTAAAGACAGTTCTTGCTGGCTTTGGGCACATGTTTAGCTGTGACAATCATTGAAATTGTGTTTTTTGGATTTCTTTTAATTGTCTCATTCTATTATTTTAACTTTCTAAAGGAGTAGTTGTATTGTTTAAACAATTGTGTGTTATTGTGTGTTTCCTGTCCCAAATATACATCACATTTTTGGTTGGTTAGCCTAAGTGTGATGCACCAAGGATTAAACATACAGTAAATAGAGCAAACTTCTCTTTCTTGCCAGTATCTTCTTTTATCCCCTCAAGCTTTTCCTTGCTCCTCAATGTTACTCAATTTGTCCATCTTTGCCATTCAACTCGATCTCAAGAGACCCAGTGGACTGCTGCTTAATTTTGAACACATCAGGATCATCCCTCACACACTCTTGTTTTAGCACATCTGAGTTCAATGCAAGTATCTAATCTGTTATCTAATAGCTGCATTTAAGTGTTGCCCTTTCTAAGGTGGTTAAAACTGATGGTTCATACAAAAGTGAATAGCCAACTTAATTCTGCCACTCTTTACTCTTGTTCTCTCTCTTCATCCCTCTCTTACTGCTTTTATGTTTCATGTATTCATTAATGTGTGTTTGTTTCCTAGTTTAGTTATTGTGTGTATTGTATGTTTCCCATAGCATAGTTCAATAAACCTGCATTTGTCTTCATTGCAGGTAAATCTGAAGTAGTAATGTAAAGTGTTTGCTTTTCAAGCCCAGAAAAGTAGCATTTCTTAAAATTGATAATTATCTACTGAATACTGGGTGGACATTTTTATTGTATTGTTAGTTCTGCTGCATCATCTTTCTCACTAACAAAATAGCAGCCATAAGCAGACAGATTGCACCGCCACAGGCATCCCCAGGACTTGGCCTACCACCTTCCTCAGGACCCAACCTACCATCTTCCTCAGGACCAACCTACCATGCGCACCACTTTTTCTTTGTTCTGTGAGGCAGAGGTCTCCAAACTTCTATTTCCTCACCTCATTTCTTGCCCCCCTACACCCCAACACTTTCACTTATTCTTCCTGGCACTTTTCCTACCACAATTAAGCCTGCACTGGTTTGTCCGTTGCTTAAAAAACATACTTCACACATAAATCACCTACAACTAAAGGCCTTACTCCTCCCTTTTATAGCAAAAACACTTGAACAAGCTGTGTCAACCAGACACCAGATCACAGAACGTTTCACAGATCTTTCACAGAACAACCGGCTTGATAACATGCAGTCTGGCTTCAAGAGCAACTACTCCACTAAGAGTGTGCTGCTGTCTTTCACTGAAGCCTTGAGGACAGCAAAGACAGAGTCCATATCCTCTGTAGTAATGCTATTAGATCTGTCTGCAGCAAGTTCCAACAGCAGGTCCTTCTTAACACTCTGTCCAAACTGGGGATCCAAGGAACCGAACGCAGTGGTTTCAGAACAACTTCAATAGATTCTTCAGGGTGTAATAGAGAGGTAAGCTGTCCAAACCACATCACATGGTCACTGGGGTCCCTCAAGGATCAGTCCTTGGACCACAATTTCACTGCTATGCTGATGACACCCAGATTTTTTTCTCCTTCCACCCTGATGATCTTACAGTAATGCCACATATATCAGCCTGTTGGAAGACAACTTGATTTGGATGACAAAACACCACTATAATTTAGCCAAGACCAGACTTCATGCCTTTCCAGATCACCCTTCTGTCTTGCACATCTTCAGCCATAAACCTGGTGTAGTCTTTGATGATCAGCTAATATTCTTCAATTTCATTAACAGAACAACACGCTCATGCAGATTTGCCTTGTATAACAAAAATCAGAACATGTCCCCGATCATGCAACACAGCTCCTTCAACTGTCCTGGGAGGCCCTGGACAGACAGGCAGCAATAGATAAATGGCATCTTGACTTACAGGCTCCATGATTCCATAGTAGAGCTCCATACAGATGTAGAGCATCAAGGATATTTACTTCCATATGCAAACCATGGCTAATGTTGTCGTGGAAGTTTTGTTGAGAATAGGGATAAGCGACTCAAGATCTAGTAGAAAAAGGTTTTTATTGAAGAATTGTATCAGACAGCAAATACAACACTGGAACTTCAACAATTACCCTGACACACATGCCCCTGTGTTAAAGTCTTCCTAAAAATCAAGCGTTATATCCCCTAAATGTCGCACCTCCTCTGTCTCCATCCAGATAACCAATCATTGATTGTTTACTTCTGTCATTTGCTTCTTCATGTCTCAATTCTGGGTATAACCTTGTTGTCAAAAGACTAAATGTCTAAAGTACATCTTGACCGAACCTTGTTGTCTAACCTTGTGGTTAGACAAAACATCAAGAGCTTCAACATCAACACCAACAGGCATGAAAATAAATTGCAGGGTCAGCTACAAACTCAAATCTGCAACAGATGAATACCAGCAAGCTCGAACAATAGAATAAATAAATTGAAAATATATGGATAAAAGAATAAAATAATATAGTAAAATGATAAAAAAAAATGAATAATAAAAGAAATATGAAATGATAATGTATAATAATAATAAGAGTAAATGATTTTTTTTTCTAGCGTTCGCCCTCAGGGGCGGACGTGTTTTTCTCTCCTCTCCCTTCCCTATGACCTTGCTTTGCTTCTTTAGTCTTGTCTTATGTCTACTATCTCCATTTGAGAGACTCTCTCTGCTCTGGACTGCTATTCAACTAAAATCATGGATTTGATTAACTGG
>JBAJNP010009664.1:2993-17715 GCA_036877545.1 Yasuhikotakia modesta | reverse complement strand
CAAAGGGGGGTCCTGCGGATGTATGCCCACAATGCAGCATGTGCCGGACACCATGATGCAAGAGCCACATACAAACCACTAAAACATGTGGCATACTGGATCTGGATACAGCAGGATGTAGCAGGATAAGCCAAGGAGTGTTTGGTTTGGTGCCAATTGCAACCGGCAAATCCAAACTATAGAGCCCCACTGCAACGCAGAGGAATGGACTTCCTATGGTCAGATCTACAGATATACAGGGTTGGAACACTACCCGGGTCCATGAGGGGACCAAATACTTCTATACTGCAAATGCACAAAAGTGGGTAAAGTGCCTCCCAACACCCAACAAAACTGTATGTGGTCCTGAACCACACCTGTGTCAAGTTCGGACTGCCACTGAGAACCAACTCAGATAAGGGCACCCACCTCACGGCTGAGATCACCCAGAACATGTGGAAACCCTTGGGCAGACTTGCCCAACTACACAAAAGACATCACCCAATCTCTTCTAGCCGAGTGGAGCGAACCAAACGAACAGTGACCAGTATGCTGAAAAAGTATGTGTTGGCAAACCAAAAGGACTGGGTGTGCTTATTGCCCTCCGACTCTCATCAGAAGAGAACGACTCTCATCAGAAGGAATCTACTAATCATGTCTCCCCCACTGAAGTAATGACTGGGTGGCAGATGACACTGCCATTACACCTGTTGTACCAACCAGGGGACTCCAACCCTGTCCCCGTCTACACCACACATTAGTACCTTGATGAACTTTACCAGCATCTGAGAATGACCTTCGCTTTCGCCCAGCAAGAGCTCAAGAAAAGCACTGAGGGACAGAAGGCAGTTAACCAATACATCAACCATTGCTTGGTAATATAATCCCTTTCAACAATAAAAAAACAGTAATGTACCTCATATATCATTGATGATTTTTATGCTCATACAAAGCATTTTTAAGTAAGAAACCTTGTGTTTACGAAACCTTCTGTATTTATTTCAATCAGAGTCAGTCATTATATTGTGTAATACATGTTTATGTAATCAATTAAAAGTAGGTCCATTACATTTTTGTGCAATAGCACGATTTTGGCAGTATGACACAATATGAAGGACAAGCAGATGTTAATTGTAATTAATTGTACCAACTATAAATACTGTACATACTACATACTGTAAATAATTGGTGCATACTGTAAATAATTGGTAATGTAAATTTAATATAGTAATGTAGATTAGTAATTTAAAATAGTATATTTAATGTTCTTAATTTTCACCTTTGCAGGTGGATAAATATATATTGACATTATGGGTGAAAAGTTTATTGTGATTGCGAAGTTTATTGCTTTTTGTTGTTTTTTGCTGTTTATATTTATGTAATGTCTGTGAATGTGCTAGCAATCACTGAGTAGGTGTTGTGGTCTACCAACAGCAGATGGTCACCTCTTTCAAGAAGAAAAGATTGAGTTTCATGGTAATATATCACTGATAGTATGTGAATTGATGCACTTCTCTGTGTGTAATAATGTGTGTAAAGAAAAAGACAGGCCAGCAATGAACAGATTTTATGACGTTTGCACTCAGTAATCCTGATCTGCTGTGCAGCGCCAGATGAGGATTAAATGCTATGTAAATGCAGTAATTGCTATCCTACTAAAAAAAACAATTAAACTTTTAATATAGTCACTGCTGTTGATTCCCATATATTGAGGGAAGCAAGATAAATACAAATATACAAGATCTTGTTTGCCCTTTTGCAACAAACATTTGAAAATGACATGACTTTTTCAGGACTAAAGTGTTCCTTTAAATTATTTGAGCATTGTATGAATGTATATATCATTTACATTTTGGCATTTAGCAGACACTTTTATCCAAAGCATTCAAAACAAAAGACAGAACAATAGAAACAAGAAACCAATTGTCATGTAGTGGAATTTTCAAGTGCAAGTTTTTTGAAAGAAAGAAAGAAAGAAAGAAAGAGAAGTGTTAGTGGGAAGTATTAAGTATTAAGTGCTGTCGGAAAATATGTGTTTTTAATCTATTTTTGAAAATGGATAGAGATTCAGCTGTTCTGATTGATACCAGAAGGTCATTTCACCAGGAGAGAACAGTCCAAGAGAAGGTTTGTGACAGTGACTTTTTGCCTCTGTGGTGTGGCCCAGTCTGTAGGCTAACATGAATGCCTTGAACTTGATTCTAGCAGCCAATGGTAGCTAGTGCAGTCTGATAAAAGGATGAGTGACATGATCTTTTTGGCTCATTGAAGACTACCAATGTCCTGAAGACTACCAATGTCCTGAAGACTAAATAATTTGCAACAGTTTGATGGTACTTGCTTGTAGGCTCACCAGAGGAGCATTGCAATAGTCCAGTCTGGAGAGAACAAGAACCTGTGCAAGGAGTTGTGTGGATCAGTAAGGCAAATCTGCAGGATCTGGCTGTTGAAGTTATGTGGTCCATGACGTTTAACTGATCATTAATAATAACTCCAAGGTTAATGGATGTTCTGGAAGGAGTTATAGTTGATATAGTTGACCCAAACTGAATTGAGAAGTTGTGGTGAAGTGTTGGGTTTGCTGGTATTAGCAGGAGTTCTGTTTTGGCAGGGTTGGGCTGAAGGTGATGTAGTATTATCTGGTTGAAAAGTGCAGTGGAGTTGTGTGTCATCAGCATAGCAGTGGCATGAGAATCCATGTTTCTGGATGACAGTTCCTAGTGACGATGTGGATTAAGAAGAGAATTGGTCCAAGAACCAAGTTCTGAGGCACCCCAGTGGTGAGATGATGTGGTTTCTAAACCTTGCCCCTCCTGAACTCCCTGAAGGATCTACCTGAGATGTATGAGTTAAACCACTAAAGTGCAGCTCCTAAGATACTCATGAGGTTTGACAGGAGGATCTCATAGATGATGGTGTCAAAGGCTGCAGACAAATACAGCAAGATGAGGAATAAGATTTGGAGGCAGCTCTTGCCAATCAGAGGGCTTCCGTAACAGAGAACAGGGCTGTCTCAGCTGAATGGCTTTTGAAACAGGATTGATTGAAGTTATTCTGTATGAGAAGTGTTTTAGCAGTAAACAGGATAAGAGATACCGGTCTGTAGTTATCTGTAGTTAAGATTTAGAGAAGGTTTCATAAGCAGTGGGGTTACCCGAACCTGCTTAAAAGCTGTGGGAGGAGCTTCCAGTGAAAGTTCCAGTGTGGAGGGAGGTGTTGATTGTGGGTTTGGATAATTTGGGGTAAGCATAGGTAGTACAGAAGAGGAAATTATCTAGAGGATCTGTGTGGGGATAGGATCAAGCAGACAGGTAGTAGGGTGACAAGAGAGGATGAGTTTGGAGACATCATTCTCTGACAGTGGAGAGACGGAAGACAGAGAATTAGTTTGTGTGGAGAATTGGCTGCTGATGGTTGATGTTTTAATGTGGCAAAGTCATTGGCTATAGGAGCAGATAATAGAAGTGGTGGAGCAGCACAGAGTAATGAGGAGAAGGTTTTGAAAATAGAGCAATGGTCAGCACAGCTGTCAATTTTGTTATGGTAGTAATCAGATTTAGCAGTGGATACGCTTCCCAAGAAGGAAACAAGGAGTGACTAGTACCTTACGATCAGAAGGGTTATTTGATTTGCGCCATTTCCTCTCAGCAGCCCTGAAACTACAGCGATATTCACAGACACATTGGTAGGTTGGACAGTAGCAGATTCAACCATTTTAAGAAGTCACCCAGTTGTGCTGGAGAATGATAGATAAATAAAAGGTAAATAAATAAATGGCGGAGCACAGGCAATATCTGCTTAACTTTGGAAGTTTTTTAAATGGTGTTATAGGAAATGCCGAAGAGCATAGAACACTTCCAGCATCTCTAAGTTATTATGCCATAAAAGCTGGCAACCACTCCACAGACCTGCACCTGCCTGACCTACAGCCATGTACCCCCTGCCTATAAGCGCTGAGGCGGTGCACAGCACCATAGGAAGCAGGGATGAAGTCTTCAAAGATGATGCTTCACCAAGGAACAAATAGCTAATTTGTGTCTGCTCGATCCTGGGGCAAAAGTGGGGCAGAATATGTGTTTCCCCAATCGTAATATAATGCGGGCAGGGAGGAACACACAGTCTGAAATGTTGACTGCTTTCCCTTTATCACTCCTGGCTTTCACTTTTAGCATGTTTCTTTTTTCTGTTTTATTTCTAAACTAGGACAAACAACACTATATGCGACAAACATCATAAAAGTTAACGCGTTAACCAACCAGGAGCTCGCTCTAGTAGTGACGTGATCAGTGAGCGGGCGCAGAATGTGCCCCTCTCCTGACGCGAATGAAGCGAATGCACTAAATGTAAATAGCGCAAATTATGAACACACAGTAAGGATGCCCAACCCCCCCCCCCGAAGCGTCATCCTGGTCCTGTAACAAAGAAGGGGAGATGTTGGGGATGGGTGGGGAGTGGCCCCTGACAGACCTGTAAAGGCTGCCTAGGCTTCTTCCACCGCTGGGGTGGGATAGTTCCACCGCCTTCTCCGTTTGCCCATTTCTTGTCAGGTTTGTAAAGAGGACAGCTATAGAGGTGAAGTTAGGGATGAAGCAGTGATAGCAACCTGCCAACCCCAAGAAAGTGTGTATCTGGGTATTAGAAAAAGGGAGCCCAGATACTTTGCCTCAGACATGGAAAGGTGGCATTTGTGGGGGTTGGCGGTGAGCCCAGCCTGTCTCAGCTCCATAAGCACCCTCCACAGACAATCCAGGTGGTCTTCCCATGTCTCAGAGTGGATTACGATGTCATACAGGTATGCTGTTGCATAGGTCTGGTGGGGACGCAGGAGGACATCCATGAGCTGCTGGAACATGGCTGGGGCTCCGTGCAGGCCCAAGGGGAGGGTCCAGTACTGTCAATGGCCACTGGGGGTAGCAAAAGCAGTTTTTTGTTTAGCTTTTTTGGACGGATGTACCTGGGCCCCCACCCAACAGATGTTATAAAGTTAGTAGCCTGCCAGTAGCCTTTTTTGGGTCCAGGATGAAGATGTACCGGGCCACCCCTAATCGATCCAGCAGTTCATCCACTTGGTGGATGGGGTATTGACAATTTAAAGACAATTTATTTAAGTGAAGTGAAGTGTTTGTCAGTTACGGTTGTCCATAACCGAAATGTGACCTCTGCATTTAACCCATCCATGTGAGGAGTGAACACACACTGCAAGTCGTGAACACACACATACCCGGAGCAGTGGGCAGCTATCCCTGCAGTGCCCGGGAAGCAATCAGGGGTTAGGTGCCTTGCTCAAGGGCACTTCAGTTGCTATTTGCCGGTGCTGGAATCAAACCAGCAACCTACTGATTACAAGCCCGACTCCTTAACCAGTAGAGTTGTCGAACTCTAACACTTCATTCAACTTATAGAAGTTGATGCAGAAGCGGAGGGTGCCATTGGGCTTTGGGACCATTACAATGGGGCTGGACCACGGGCTCAGAGATGGCCACCTGTATTTTCTGTTTTGTCCATGGCATGACAAGTAGGTTCTTTACCACAATACATCAGGCCATTCTGGATAATGAAATGCGGGAGAGGGTGGGGGCCCAGCTGAGTATCTTTGCCCTCCAGTGTCCGCACCTGGGCCCAACAGTGCTTCAGCCGGTTATCCTCCTGCTTTTCCCTTCCAAAAAAGCTCCCTCTGATGGGCATCAGTTCATCATGCCGTAAGGGGGCCGCGGACCTTCTGACTGAGGTGCCCTCCAGCATACGTCGCTTCTGGACCAGTGGCGCTCTGAAATGGTGGTGCTCTCTCACCAGCCTCCCAATGTTGGGCCACACCCACCAGCTCGATGGCCTCAACCAGTTCTATTGTTTCCTCAGTAGCCAGTCCACCACCACGTTCTCTGCCACTTGCTCCGGACAGCAGAGAGGCCCATCCTGGCAAGGATCTCTCTCTTGATTGCCTCATAACTCTTGGCCACCTTGGCCAGCATGAAAAAAAGGCTTGCTGAGTCCCCCCGGTGAACAATGGTACCAACGCCCATTCCCAGTCATCAGGATGCTGCCCCTCAGAGGTTGCCATGTCCTCACACATGGCCCGAAATGCCTCAATGTCATCATCAGGGGTCAGCTTGGGTTGAAGTTTGCTCAGTCTCACTTTGTCTCAGGTTTGCGAAGGATTGCACGGAGTGGGGACACCAGGATAACACACAGGCACACACCTCAGTGTTGCTGGAGCTTTGACTGAGAAACACAGGTAAGGAACACAAGTTAGTAAATGTATTTGTAAGATGTTTATGATATCAAGTAGAGTCCATAACAGATCGATAAGACCAGACAAAAAATGTGACTGAAGTGTGTGCTTATGAATGGTGGCTAATGACTGGGGTAATGAGGAACAGGTGCGGGTGATTAGTGAAGTGAAGCACCTTGGCGCTGATGGCATCTGCTCTCGGGCTCCATGTCAACCAGCTTCACCTATGTCAGTCACCCCCTTGGAGCCGTTAGCCATTCCTCCATGGCTCATCCCTCCATCGGCTCCACTGTGGACCACCATCATGGCTGTGGCCTGAGTCATGCCCAGCTCCTGTTCCAGATCCCTCCTGGCTCCTGCTCCCTGTCACCCCCGTTGGACTGTCTAATTGTTCCCCTTCCAGGGGTCTGACCTCTGCCAAAACCTCCATGGATTGTCAGTTTTTGTTTTTTCTATGGTGCAAGGTTGCACCTTCTGGAAGCGGGGAGTACTGTAACACCCCTGTTTTGTTTGTCCCATGTATGCCCATATTTGGATTTCCTGTTCTTAAGTGTTAACAGTCTCGCCTGTTTGTGATTTATCTTTTTAAAATACTTTTGACCTGACTTCTACGTTGATTCATGTCTGTTTCCAAGAGCACCCCATGACAACACAATAGTGATACAATGTGAGGGCTACTAATTAAGGTGCAACAAAGCAGGATACTTTTTGTCTCAAGGGCCACATTCCTAAATGAAATAAATACTTACTGTGTATGATTATGTATGTGACAAATAAAATTTGAATTTGATTTAGAGGTAATATTTGTGGTTGGCACTTTATAGACACAGTGATGTTTAAAATGATTACTAGTTCCCATTATAATAAAGGAAGCTTTCCTACCATGAAAAGCAGAATATCTACTGGTTGACAACGTGAGCCACAAAAAAGGCCCCAGGTTTGGTACCAGTGGTCTAAATATAGGAGCAATAGTTTCATGGCAATAAAAGTTATATTAGCTACACAGTTATTTAAAATGAACAAAATGCATTATATGCTTTGGAATTTCTTAACTAGTTTCCTTTAAGAACTATTTTATTATTCAGTAAATTAAAAAATCAATTACAAACTTAATACAGACATATTTGACAAATGAATCTTTACTGTGATTGAAGCAGTCATTGTGAGCCCACTGTGCACATGCTTCACAATGACTCCAACCCTTCCTTTTACAAATATTTGTGATCATTTCAGGTTATCTAATTGGCTAATATGTCACATTTCAAAACATAGGTAAACCTTTTATGACATTCTAGGGAAGAAGTGTCTTTTTCTTAGGAGAATAGACTGGAAAGTACACTTCAGAAAGTGTCCTGATTCAGTTGTTTTATGTTTTATTGATGACAGAGTGACAGTGACAGTTTGAGCAGTCTTTAATGAATGGGAAGACAAGGCTGTAGCCTTGACAAAAAATCTGCTGAACAATTCTTCCAGCTCCTCAAAGGACTTAAAAGATGGGACTGCAAAATATGATGTAATAAAAACAAGAGGCAAGAAACGAGTGAGGATTCACACTTTAAACTGTGAGGATGTCACACCCTGAAGTGGTGTATGATTCAAGAGCCTAAAAGCATAGCTAAGTGGTTGAGTGAGGTATATGTAGTTATATAAATAAAATATAGTTATTATGTATAGACATATAGACACTACATTGTTTTTGAGGTGGTGATAATGTAAATCAACAAAAACAAACAGTTGTTATAAACATATAGAAAAGCAAGAATGAAGATTAATCCTAAACACCACCATCACTGTGGTGAAAGCAGATCTGACCAAAATCCATATATAAGAAAATGCATTACAAATATGAATTAAAGCTGCAAGCAGCGATAAGCGGGACCTCACATCAGCGCCACCGCTACCATCAGTGTCACCACCACCCAGCGACACCACCACCTTTTTGCTTTAATAATTTGTGGGCAAAAGCATATGTTAACCTCCTGTTGCCTGCAGGTGGCGCTATAACTGTAACTGAGTATTACCCTGTAGATGTCTTCAGGCCATGACTTTTATAAAATGTTTGAAGGATGGGACGGATCAGACGTTGTAGGCCTGAGTTACAACACCTTTTTATTCATGGCAAAACAATATAAGAATGAGACCACCAGAAAGTTGATCGGATAAAAAGGAAGAGTTTGTTAAAGTACGACACTTGGAATTTGACAAAATTTGCAAAAATGCAGAGGAAATTAAAAATAAATATTTTCCTGTTGGGATTATAGGTTCGCTCCACTTCTTTTAACGAATTAAAGTGTTCTATGAGCCTACCAAATTTGGTACATGTATGTTAACCATAGTACTCTGGGCAAGTTTAGGTGGCGCTATGGAGCCATTTTGCCCCGCCTAATTTAAAAACCTTTATTAGACATGCATTTTTGATGGGGCTGGTGCGTGTGCAAAATTGTGTGAGTTTTCAAGCATGTTAAGGCCTCAAAAGTGCGACGAAAGAAGAAGAATAAACATTAGGAAAACAACAGGGACTTCGCACATTAGTGCTTGGTCCCTAATAAACAACAGAAAAACAATAGGGGCTTTGCATAGCAGTGCTTGGTCCCTAATAATAGTAATAAACATTCGAAAAACAATACAGACTTCGCACATTAGTGCTCGGCCCCTAATAATAAACATTCGAAAAACAATAGGGACTTTGCACAGTAGTGCTTGGTCCCTAATTAACCACCTACTCGTTGAAATGTAGAAATATAGGCAACAATTCACTAAAATTAATGACCCCGAGATTGTGTTGACTGTGTAGCTTTTTCCTGACTATCATGAATTTAAATTATAAAGTAGATAAAGAGCTTCATTACTCACTAGATTTTGAAAAATAAATAGATCATACACAATATAATTGTCACAAAACAATTATAAGGATCCCTCTGGTGGATACACAAATCCAGGATCCCTCTGGTGGATACCAGTGGGAGTGTTTCTTGCATAATGAACTACATTTTCTATATACTCAGTACCTGGACCACGCCCCTCACAGCTGTCAGCCATTACTACAATCAAGGACATTATAAATATTCACCTCTCCACCATAAACGGTGTGAAGGCTTGATTTATGGCAGTGTTCATTTCAACAGAGCATTTTCCTGGTTCCAGTCTGTTTCTGGTTTTGATCTGTGTTAGTTCCCCACTCTCAAGTATTCGCTGCCTGCCTTCTGACCTACGCCTCATTATTGGATTACACTTGTTGACTGCCGCCTGCTTTGATTTTAAGCCCGGATTCAGGTTACGTTTTGGTTTGCCTATGTTGTTTCCTGTTTTGGACCCCTGCCTGTCTGACCATGTTAATAAAACTATGCTGCACATGGATCCCTCTGCGTTTGAGCCTATGTTACAGAAGACCTTTCCAATCCAGCAGTGTTCGTCACGTGGACCACTGGCTTTCCAGCCCCAGCACCACAGAAAATTTTTGATGAACCGGACCGAATGGCATGCTTATTGGCATTATTGGAGGAGCTTAAACGGGCCACAAAAGAATCCATGCAGCCTTTGACGCACAGAATGTTTGAAGGGCTACACAGCTGTCGGCCATTACTACAATCAAGGACATTACAAATACTCACCTCTCCGCCATGAATGGTGTGAGGTCTTGATTTAAGGCAGTGCTCATTTCTGAGCTGTTTCTGGTTTTGATCCGTGTTTGTTCCCCGCTCCCCAGATTCTACACCCGGACTTCAGTTTCATTTTGGTTTGCCTGTGTTGTTGTTTCCCATTTTTGACCCCTGCCTGTCTGATCTTGTTAATTAAACTTTGATCCTACTGTGTTTGAGTCTACGCTACAATAATGAATCCTGTAGTCAACTTGCATGTAAGGTCAAAAACAAATCACATTAAATATTACAGTTCTTCTTTCTTAACATATACAAAGTTTTTTAATTGCCTGGCAAATTCTTGTCTGACTTTTTGCTTTTTGCAAAAAATTGCTTTTTTCTTATCTTTTGCAGAAAAAAGCAATCCCAACTTAATAAATCAAGATGATGTACAATGTCACAAATAATTTAATAGCTTTATACAATAAAAAAACTTACGTGAATATGATTTTTTTAATCATAAAATTAGGTTTAGTGAAACATTTATTTTTTAAAACTAAAATGCAACCTAAAATAGCTGCTAAATTATTGTATAAATAATAACAGTTATGTCTTTACATTAGCATTACATTAATGTCAAAATAACGTTTAGTTAAAAAGTTATTTGGGTTAAGGACCTTTGGTCTTAGATAATGAACCAAGTAACTAGAAGGAAACCTCCTCATAATGCTTCTTCCTCCCAGAGTTTGAAAATCTGCCAACACCCAACATAATTAAATTAACTGTGTTGTAAGAAATAAAAATGACAATGAAAAACGTTGAAGGTTCCAGCAAAGTAATAGTTTATTGAAGTGTTGCAGTAACAAAGTGCATGAAGCACTCAGGGTTCAGCGGAGTCAGAATGAACATCAAATGTTATAAACATGAACTTTTTATACTGTTGGGTAGACTGTTTCTAGCCCCCCATGTATATTGACATTTACTTTGAATGTAAATTAACAGCTGTGGTAAGAGAGATCACCCAAATGAGATCACCCATTTACCAGTGATCACCCAAAAGGTTGGGTGATACTGCTGAGTGTGTATTACAGCCACGTATCCCTTTGATCAAAGTTGATTCTTGAAGTATTTCTCTCTTATTATCTCATATTAGCAGGATTGCTGTTAATTCTGTGATTACAGAAATATATGTCTCTATGATAAATAAGCCTTTTAGGTGCTGAGCTTGTTATTTATCTTGGAGTGGAATCTTCAAACTGTAGTTTCTTTCAGTGTGTAAACTATTACTTATGCAACTTCTAAGTGTAAGAACGGACAATAAAAACAAAATTAGGAACAACTTAAATTTCAATACTAATATTTAAATACAGGAGGAGAGAATTAACTAAACAAGGACAGGAAATATCAAATAAGGGCATAAACATAGGGAGAAACCAAACAGATGGAACATGGGGGGTGAAAACAGAACTAAACCAACATGACAGTTCATAGGGAACGTGATAGCCCCCTCCTTTTAAATACGATTGTTACCAAAATGTTTTGGCTGAAAAATTATATAATTGTATATAATAATATAATAATATATAATAATATAATTTTCGAACCTAATAAATTGTTACATAACAATTTCTGGAGTCCTTTATTGGATAATTATTCCAGCAAAGGAATGCTACAGCTTCTTTTCAGTGACGAGTCCCAAGAAATCACATTTCTCTGGAGCCCTCCTCCATTTATCACTACTTCAAACCAACTACTATTGTAGTGTAACTCAAGCCTATGGATTTTGCGGGCATTGTCTCATTAGAGTGATGTTTATGTGCAATATTGTTTCAAAGGTAAGCTTGATTTTGCATCTGCTCTGTAAGAGCAGTGAGATGGACTTCATAAACCGTTTAAACAATGGCTAGTGAGGTTACGTCATGTTATGTCATGTAACCATGCTGCTCTAATTGGATGTGATGGCTGGCATTCTGACAGTAAGTGTTAGAAACCAAAGAGCTTTTACATTATTGGTGGATGACAGCATAACATTACAGCAGGACATACACAACAAAAACACACATTCAAGGTCAAACTGCTCATGTTGTCTTTTTTTTATTTTTAAAGAGACAGTTTTAGATAGATGTATTGTTTAATAGATATGGACTGATGTCATCCTCCCTGAGAAAAAAACAGATGTGACCGATCTAAACACAGTTAAGAAGCCAGACATCTGCAAATGGAAACTATAACCTTGTTAAATTTCAGCCTTAAAACTGCACATTTGTTTTTCTTGTTTAGCCTGGGATTGATTACATCAGCTTCATTTTTCTTTACATTGGAACATTTTGACATTGCTTTTGACATTGGTAAAACATATAGTTTAACCTTCACTGAACATCAAATTAGCAGTAAAGGCGAATGCTGCAAAAATACATCCTGGGTGCTGTGATGAGGGGGGTACTGCACTATAGTTTAGCCTACTGATTAAATCCAGGGGAGTGGGGTCCCAACTATTACAAATTTCCCTGATCCTTTTGACCTTAGTGATCCATACAAACATCACACAATAGCAAAGGCTCAGAGGACAGCTTAAAAATAGTTATGCTATGCTAGGTTATGCTTTTCTATTTTTTATGTTTTGTATCGATCTAGAGATATGTCCAAAAACCTTAAGTCAGTAATACAGTGGCATTTTGGTCTAATAGCATAGACTTCACTTTAAATAAATAAAGTTTAAACTGAAAAATTTTATACAGGATAGAAATTGACTAATAAACGATTACAAACATTTCACATTTCCTATAAGTTGAGTTCATCATGGTCATTGCTCATCTATAAATCAAGTGCTGACCAGAGATCTTATTGGTTCCTGGAATATTAATGGGTTTAGGTGCCAGACTCACATTCAGTTTAGGTTTTAAATGGTGTTACGTCCCTGTGTGATGGCTTGTGCTTTTTTATTCTCTCTCTCTTTCCTCACTCTTTTTGTTACAGAAACACTTTTCTGCCACTTTCACTTTCTGCCTCTGCACAGCGTTTAAATAATTAATATTTTAATGGTATAGCCCTTACCCCTTGTTAACATCTGGGTTTGTAACAAATGGACTGGGAGAGTCCAGTGCAGCCTGATTCCATGACCCTTAAAAGTTTAATAGCAAGCAGAATGCCCTACTCTCATCATGCTTCCTGTACTTTAATTGCACACTGAGGCTGGTTTCATGCTATAACAGAGCACAGTAACAAGCTGCTGTTTATAAAGTGCTTAGGGCAATTGAATGTATATCTAGTATTAGATAAATGTCCTTGGTACACATGTAGCCAAGTGGATTAAATAGGAAGAATTTCTATAATGCATACAATTTAGACATGACTCCTTTAAGAGCTTCTTTTCTGTGGTATTTAGAGCGCATGCTCTTACTGAGACGGTCATAGATAGCTCCCCTCTCTGTAATTTTTGGATGGATTATACTGGTAAATATGATGTACATTTATTTATATTATTTATTTTTATTGTGTTGGTTTGTTATAGGTGGTGTGTAATTTAAATTGGATTGCACATTTTGTTTTTGCTTATTTAAAAATTGTAAAAATTGTTTAGATATTAGTGTTTTGTATAATTTATAATATTAATAATTCTGGAGATGTGTGTTTACTTAGTAAAATGTATCTTGGGATTTCTTCTATTTTCCCTTTTTTCATTAGACATTAGCAGCTACAGTATTTTTCATTGTCTCAATTAATGTCTCTTTTGTTTTACTACTACTTTTTTTGTTGTCTGTATAACAAAATAAGAGTTTTTTTCATTGTAATTCCTTTACTCCTCAGATGAATAACAATACATGGCATATTACACTGTGGCACTATTTTTACAATAACAATCAAAATGTATGCCAAAATGGAGAAGCCCTTGCATTAATATTACATTTGCTAAATGTGCAGTCTGGACTACATTGAAAGAACTTTAATTAAAGTGAAATAAGTTTGAATATGAAGGTAAATTTAAATTAGCAATGTTTGGCAAAAATATAAAGAATCGCAGTTCAGGAAGTAACAGCTTCTTTTAAGAGTGAAGTGGATGACCCATGTTCTGACTTCTGCTTTCACAAGCATCTAAAGCACTAATCTGGAATCTGAGACATTGTCTGTAATTGGCCAATGTATTCCTGGGAAGAAGCCAAGGCTGAGCTGTGACAAGGTGATGGAATCTAAAACATATGACCCAGACCCGACTCCCCAGGTCCTTGGAGAACACTTCCGCTAGATTACATCAACCCAGTGGCATGGTGTTCCAAAGATCTGGCTCCCACAGACTTTAAATTCAGTACGCCAGCTGTATGTCAAAACTCATTCCACTGTTGGCAATAAATTCAGGTTATTAATGGCTCAAGATGGTTTCATTCTTGCAATTTTTATAACATTTGGACTAGCCAAATGGCCAAATGTCATAAAAATGGCCTTGAGGTAATGAAACATGTTTATTATAATTATGTAATTTTTGACATCTGTACACTCTTTATAAGTAAGATTTACTTTGTAGATCTCAGAAAAAGACTTCCTGACTAACATATAAATCAACCACAGTTTTTTTTTGTTTTCCCCCTGCTGTATAGAGGCAGCTTACTGTAAAATTTTACCATAACAATATCTACATGAGAAAGTCTATTTCACAGAAAACAAATTTGTGTATACAAACATGTACAGATTGGTTCTTAGATTTTCTGTTAGTGCAAATGTATTGTAATTATTTAAAGAAAATAATTAAATTGTGAAACTATTACCTATTACCTAACTTTATTAAGTGAAATCATTTAGTTTAGTATGTTCAGCTTTGACTGAAATAAACCTGTGCAGCCAAGTTGCGGATTAATTCTAGTGATGAGAGGTTTGGATCATATTACTGACTCAGATCTTTGAGTCTCGTTTAGCAAAATGAACGAATCTTTTTTCGAGTCGT
>JBAJNP010009663.1:0-17716 GCA_036877545.1 Yasuhikotakia modesta | reverse complement strand
TAAAAGCGGTTCTCTTTATTACCAACCCAGCTAACAATTATAGGTTGTAAGAACATGTTTCCATTAAGTAACAAAAACAATATAAAATGTTATTTTAAAAGTTCTGGACTGTGCAGGTTTTTAGATGTTTTTGGATGTTTACCATTTTTGCTTGGTTATAAAACATTTTTCTAACATTATTTATTTTTTGTTATATTAGAATAATGTTTTTGTACCCTGATTTAGGACCAGATTGAACACTAATGGGGAGAAATGAATGGAAATCAATAATGAGCTCATCAACGTACATCTAATCAGAATCCATCCGACACGCATGCGGCTAACAACCTCTGATGAACGGTTTAAAAATAACATACGTTCACAATCTATGTGGCTCCAGGCAGCCAGCGGTTATACGTCTTGGGCTTCACACTAAATTACGTGCGAAGGAAAGCAACATCAGTGTCATCCGTCTCAAAGTTTCCTTGTATCATTAGCCAGGAACGTATGAAAGATCCGAATTCCTGCTGCTTTAACAACAAAAGCCGTGCAACACCGATGGGGGTTACACAGTCATCAATTTTATATAATAGTGTCCTATTGGTGCAGTAAATATGTTTTGTTGTGTGTCTAAAGGCCAGTCACCCGTCGCCTGGTGATTAGTTATTGGAGAGCCGCGACGGCGGATAGAACACGCCGCTGCTCTTAGCAGTACAGATCATTAGCGACACAGTCCTAATGGATAAAGACCCACAAGAATGCAGTAGTTTTCTGACAGGAGACACTGTAGTCACAGAGGTGTTTTGTTTTCCCTCATGGCTTGCGCAGCTGTCCCAGCAGACAACATTGTGTAAGTCATTATATGAGCCATTAATGCCTCATAGTTTTTTAATTGGTGACCAAGCATTTGAGGATAGTTTCTCTCAGGTGTTTCATAAGCAACGGGACGCTTGATAGATTTGGGAACCTTCTTTTCTTGGCTGTTATTAAATTTGTACAACAGAAAACTTTGTGTACAAGCTAAATGTAAACCTGAACAATCAATCTTTAGTTCTCGCTGTTTAAAAAAATCAATGAGGAAATTAAGCCTTTGAGAGTCATTAGAAGCTAAAGATTTGCAGAGCAGATCTGCTTAATGTTTTCTTCTCACTTAACTGTTTAGAATCAAGAGCAGATAAGGCCGTTTTTAAAAGCGCGGCCGCCTTATGTGTTCTAATGGACGGTGTGGTTTACTCTGGGCTCTGAGTTTCCCCATGTTGCTTATTGTTTGTGTTTTAAGTGGTGGCTAAAAGGCTGTGAGTTAAATGTTAGAAAACGGCCATGAATGTCACTTTAATGGAGTGATTCGGGTTCAAAGCAAGTTAAGCATTTGTTGCTTAAGGTTTGATTACTATAGAAACTCATTTTGACTCAAATCTCGTTTTAAGACACGTACAATAAAGGCCAGAATTCTGGATGATTTAGGAGCTTAAAATGTAAAGCAGTTGCTTGAGTAATTCAGTAAGATTTTGTTTGACGCTTAAGCTGTTTTTGAGCTAGTCTGAGTTAGTTTTTTAGGTGGAGGAATTTCAGGTTAGGCATTATCAATATTTTCCTCATGTAGGAATGTTTTACAGATAGTTACATCACATTTCTGTTTTCATTGTGCAGAAGTTTGTGGCCTAAAAAAAACGGAGCAACAAGTCAAAGCTGTTTCTGTAGTAATTGCGATTATAGCCCAGATTCCCTCATCATTTGAAGTTCAAAGCCTCTCCTTTTCCCCTGTGTTCCTAGATTCCTCTCTGTAGAGGAAACACACCTTTTAACCAAATGGGTACCTGAGATTTAGTGGCTATTAGTCAATGTAGACCTTATTTAATTTGATTTAAATGAAGCTGTGAGGAATAAACACACAGTCTGTTTACACTTGTGTGCCTCGTCGTCGATCGTTCAGTTAACAGAACGTGTAACAAGATTTTTCTTTCTGAGACATTTCAGGTGACAAAACGCAGTGGAAGAGATGGATGGTATAAATTAAACGTGACATATGACTTAAACGCAGTGCAGCCCATTAAATTGGGGCTGTATGTCTCTCCCTCACAAGCTTTCATTTTATGTGAGACAAAATAGTCTGCTTTGAATATATTTGTTTGCTTTATATTATGTTGTATTTTGTCATCAGCATGTTAAATCTCAAAGAATTAACAATCTATACTCAAGTGTTCTGCCACTATATAACACTACTGGTCAAAATTGTAGAATTGCTTGTTTAAAATGTTTATTTTGTGAATAAAATGTTTAAGAAATGGAGGACTGATGACAAAAAGCAGCTAATAAGAGCCGCATGTAGACGGGAAGACCTCATTACTGTGTGAAAAGCGTCGCAGGGTAATGCCTCAAGAAACTAGATGGTAAAATTTCCAAGGGAACATTTTTAAAAATAGTTTTGGTGTGTGGCTACATCAAACAGGCTAAAATATAATGGTTTAATTTTTTTGGGTGGAGATTGTAAACGTATAAAAATGTATATATAACGTATACATTATATATATCTACAGTATCTATCCATCTATCCATCTATAGATATATATCATTATCTATGTATCAAATAGAGCAAGACAATAATAAAATTATCTCCGTTGTAAAGTCATTTGACAATATTCACTGTTATTATGTATCTTCTGTCTGACAGATATTTCAGTTCTGAAGGCCATTCGACAAGATTTGAACGTCAGGAGAAACAGACAGCGAGCGAGAGAAGCAGAGCCATCATCTCCTTTGGCAAAAAGACAAGTTGATATTTCAAAGGAATACTGCAGCGTTCCATTACCCAGACATGGAGAGAAATTCCCGGACCGGACCCAGCAGGAGATGATTAAGAAACTGGATGTAACGCAGTGAGGTGGGAGGAATAAAACGTGGTGACAAACCAAATAAAGCCAGAAGAGAAACATTCATCCAGTTCTCAGGAACACGAGCGAAATTACAAGGGCGTCATCTCTTATCAAACAAGCTCCTATACCAACTGTAGCTACAAACCTTCCAGATGGAAAAAGGTCAAGAATTTCTCTAGGGTTAGTCTTTGTGTTTAAACATTTGAAGGATGTTGACTGAAGTTACGTCTCGTGGTGGATTTATTTACACACATATACTTTATACTTCACAGAATCAGTTGCTAACTGAAAAACCTTTTAGACTAAGATCCATCAATGTTTTCAAGCTATTGCATGCAGGCAGCCCACGAGGAAAAACAGAGCTCCCCCGATGGATGTCCACTGCGATGAGTTTTGTGTGTTTTGAAATGTTTTTTTTTTTTGCCCTCTTTCCTCAGAGTATAGCATTAAGCATAGCTAATCCTAATTTGAGTCTGTTTTGCGTCATCCCACCGGAGATGATTGAAACATAAGCTTGGTAAGGAGCTGTAAGGGGGGGCAAATTTCGCCCGAGGACAGGATGAAATCGTCTTACGGTCGTGAGAATTTCATTTATCCTTTGAATGGCGAGGCAGAAATTAACAATCATTCATCCCTGTCTTTCCTCGGTAGAGTTCCTGTATCTTATTTGCTTCTAATGCAACATTAAGCAGCATTCACAGCCCATCTTGCTACTTTAAAGTGATTTTTTTATTGAGGAAACAATTGAGGGAGGGTCTTCAAGGTGGGCAGGTTAGTTGATTTTTGTGTTTTTTTTCCAAGAAATACTTTTGCTATGCTGGTTAAAAAACTCTTCACATCCTGATTGCAATCACTTAGTGGTCTGAATATTTATATAACTATATATCTTCTGTGTGCTGGACCATAAAATGTTCCTCCAATTATAGGATTCGATCCGAATGCAACAATAGGAGTTCCTACTTGCCTGTCAAGCTACGTATGCGTTCACGTGTTTGAGGAGGCATGGCTTTGGACAAGGTAGGGCGGGAGCTTATGATTTCATAACTAGCCTGCTATTGTTAACCTCTGTAAAATTGCCTACCTTACTTTTAATTAGATTGGAGAAGCAAAGTGGATGGAGACCTTGAACTGTATCATGCAGGACTTCCTGATTCACTTCTGATGAGCTTCTTGACTCGAACATCGAAGCTGAATGTCAAGTTCACCCTCCACAACTTCAAGTATCTCATTGGTAACGCTGCCCATTCAAATCTATTGTTCTTTGAGATTATGGTTATGATATTTAAATAGGCTGCAGCGACAGCAGACTTGAGTAACTGTGTTTCTGCTAATTTAACGTGCATGAACTTCTGCGTATTGTCTTGCGCCGTATGCACAAATGCCCTCTCATGCCCTGCAGTCTTTAAGATAATGCATTTTATTCTTAATATTATATAAAATGGCTCCTGATGGACTGGACATTTATCAGATGGTGTTTTTCTTAGTTGCTTTTGCATACATTACGTGTACAGTCAGATTAACATAACTGCGGTGGGCAGATGTATTATTCATGCAAAGATACTTAATATGACACAGTTTCGCCCAGGGACTCAAAATAGTTTTAGCGATCATCTTTTGAATATTTCGGTGAAGGATTTCTTCATTTAACGTGACAGCAGTATTTTCCACTTCTCTCATCCGGAGATGTATGGGGATTCTCTGCTTTTCAGATGTAGTTAACTCACGTCTCTGTAGGAGGACCTCAGGAACCATCCAGGTTCTTCTGATAGACAGGAAGTAGGTGGTTCTTTCAGAGTTTGGTTCAACACCAAACGATCACAGCCAAGAGAAGGATTTCAGTGCTTGTTTTTTTTTTTAAAAAACTGTTTGTCCCACAAACTCAAGGATGTCGTATAATGCTCAAAATCTTATCATGGGATGTTTTCCCAGATTATAGATTACTCCAGTCTTATTTGTCTCAGAATTACATTAGGCAGCGTTTGAAGCCCATCTTGCTACTGTAAAGTGATGTTTTAAATTATTTAATGAGGGAAACGAGGGCTTGGTTTTGTCTTTCAGGAATTAAAAGCAGGGTAGGTGGTTTGACATTGATTATCTGTCATGTAATGAATTGTGGATGTTGGAAGTTAATCATGATTCATTAGGGCGTTTGAGGACAACGTCTGCTGTGGACCAGGTGATCTGTAGTGACTGCAGGAGATTGAATACGGTAACTGCCGGGGTGGATGTCTATTTATACCCTGCGCAGAAGCTATAGAAAACAGCAGTGTCCACAGATGGAGTCGCTCTCATACACGGCCCTAATTGATTGTAACACGGCCACTGATTCAAATGATGATTGAACTACTGGCGCATTTTGGTGAAAAGCATCAAGGAAATTTAACATGATGAGGCTGAGCCGACCTCCGAGAAAATCCTGAATGCAAACGGCCAGACAATTTCTGTCACATTCAGCCGCACTGCCAGCAAGAGACCAATTATTCCATTGTATAAAATCTTGCCGTAAAAGTAGGCTAGCATTTTTCAGAGCGGCTAGCAATAGCAAACTAGCTTTTAAAGCATAAGAACATGCCCTCTTTTCAGAGTGCTCTCCAAAGCCACGCCTACTCCAAAGCACAAACTCAAACAGTTTGACAGGCAAGTAGGACATCCTATCATTGCATTCGGGCTGTTTGCAACGATTGGACAAGCGTTTTATATGCTGCACCTTCTGCACATAAATAAAGAAGTATATTTAGATCACTTCACTTGGTGATTGATATCAGGATGTGAAGAGACTTTCAACCAGCATAACAAAAATGCTTTAGATAAAGGCCTTTCCTACCTTTAATATGAGTCAGACCAAGTACAGGTGGTTTCTGTGCCATGTAACGTCACATAGATATAACATTACTGTGGGTAGCAGAGTATTTAAGTAAATACATTTGATTGTTTAATCTGTCTGTTTATGATGACCACTATTAAAACCAAAAAAGCAGAAAACGGACATTAAGGACTGTAGGAACAGGTGAAAAGAAACAAATCTTGCCGAAATGTCTTCTTGTTCTAAAAGAACAATTTGGTGATAAAGCTCAGTTTGTACAAAGTAGTTTTAAAACCTGATTTATTTAGCTTTAATATCCTGCCTCCATATTTCTCTATAAGCTACATCTGTGGCATTTGAGTAGAGGAGTGTGTCTGGAGATTGATGATCGGGGAGGTGGAAGAGTACAGCCAAAAACCAGGTGGAGAAATGAATGAAAAACAATTACATATGCACGTATCGCATATTTATTACAAGCTTTCAGAAGCACGTTACGTAATTATAAGATTTGCAGCAGAAGATTTAAGTTCATCTTGCGTGCGTCCCATAAGGGACGTGAAGGCTGTTTTTTCACAGCATTACGCACTTTAACGCGACATGTTCACCGAACAAACCAGGAGAAAATGTTTACTGCTGTATGTTCTTACCCATGGCACAGCTCCTTTTCCAGCTGGACGCCAATTCAGTCCCCGACTTCAGAAATCTCCTCTGCGCTTTTTGGCGATGCCAAGAAGGAACGCAAGTCAATAAAAAGCGTCAGTTCGTTGAGCGCAGTTGGCGGAGAGTTGATTTTAAAAGCATAACTACAGACAAACGAGTTAATATCTCAGGTTCCCGATATCCACGAATATTAAGTGGCGTATGAAGCGGAGGTGACCGCGTAAAGATGCGAGCACGATCCGAAACGCGATCATTTTAAACGGGAAAACAAAACGAACAGAAGTTTGACCAGACGTGGATGAGAAAAGCCATAATGATCCACACTGTGGATGTCAAAGGACCCCGGAGGCGGATGGAAGAATCCCAGGAATGCGCGCAGCATCAGCACCAGCCCGTGTTTCAGGACTGACGTGTTGCATGTACCGGTTACAATGTTGCGCTGCGAGCGATTCAGGCGCGTCGCGGATGGACAGCAGCGATCACACGTCACGCGTTTGGGGGTGGCTGTGGTGTACGGGTAGAGATCTGCGTACAGCTTGAAACGTTGAGGTTCAAACCTGGTAAAATGTTTGGCAATGATTTGGTATCACCGTTGCGTACGTGCGCGAGACACGCGCACTGAAACTGAACCTAATGAAGTACATTCATGTCAGTTGCGGTAAATTCGCTGTTTGATGGATTCTGTAATATCCCCTCTGATATTGGTTTGTTCCGGTGCCATTATAAACAAACTTATAAAATAATATAAATGACGGCAGTTTTATCCATTTATTAAAACTATTTCATATTTCTTATTGGTTCTACTTCATATTTTCCTGTTTATGTTTTGTTATTAATTTGTAAACTAATGCATTGGGGTTATTTTTGCTTTGCAGTTACTTTTTGCACAGCAAAATTTGATCCACGGATGTTACCCAGTATGAGCCAAGAACTCGATGAATTCTATCATGTTTAATAGTCTAATAGTTCTATCATGTTTGTTTTATCTGTTATAGTTTCTCCATCTAAAACATTGTGCTGTTATATGAGAACGAGGCCACTGCAGTCATCAGAGAGTCACTTGGTTATATCTGAACTCACATGAAAATGTTGTGCATCATTAGTTGTGATGTGTTGAAGGTTCATTTGGAGGGGACTTGATGTAAAAGAGAAACATTACAGCAAAGAGGATTGTGTTCGACCAACCATTCATGTTTTCTTTTGCAAATCTGATCATTTAATCACTGAAACGAATAGCGTTCGCTGAAAAAGTTGGTAATAGGACCTGAATACAGGTAATGGGATTCACTGTGAAGTCTGAAGGACTTGATCTGAGCTGAGATCAGATCTTTTGCAGTTCTGTCTGTAAAGCAGACAAAAGGACATGCATTCAGACTTATATAAGGAGATGATTTTTAGCAGAGGAAATATATGGTTCTGGACTGCAGCCATCTGTATAAGTCTTTTGGTTTTGATGGTATTTCACTAAAGCTGATAGCATAATGTTCTTCTGCCATCCTTTGGCTTTGTAAGGAGCAAGAAAAGTTTGCCAGAGATGTCACAGAGTCTTAGAGGAAATATGCTCAGTGCTTTAAAGTTATTGGTTGTTTAACAGACGCTTTTTATCCAACAGTCTTTTGTGCTTTCTAAGCAGCTCCTTTCATGCAGTGTAAGAAGAACCCAGTAATTCTCCAGTGCAGATCCGTGACTGAATCTAGAACCTTTGGGCAACTACAGGCAAGATCTTAAAGAAATGAAACTTGTATCATCATTTACTCACCTGTTCCAAAACTTTGACTTTATTTTGTTTTCTAAGGGAACCTAAAGTCATTCGAGAGCTTCGTGGAATAAATCTGAGGAACAACTGAAATGTCCTCTTTCATAAAAAATCTTAATTTTACATTTAGCTCTCAAATATTAATTGTTACAAAACTAGTTATCAGCATCAAACTACTGATGCTAATCTGTGTTAWTGATATTAAAGCTTGTGTAATGTCTCTTTAAACGTTTTATTTTTTCCCTTTTGTGGTCCACAAGAAAGTCAGCTGAGAGCTTTTATTTCTGAGGGAACAATATTGTATTTGCTCAAAAAACACAATTTCTGTAAGTCTGTGGAGGCCTGCGGTGTTGAAAAGGGGGTAATAGCTGAAGCGAGTAACAGGAGCCCTTTTTGCAATGGGAGGGGGGCCAAAACGGACCCAGAGGGCGATCGAGAACAAACCAAGGAGGCCCAGGAACCCAAGCAGTGCCCCTGGGAGACTTTCACTAGTCATATATCATCACAGAGAGACTCAAGTTTAGTAAAGAAACAGCTATTCGTAATTTTGTAATGATTTGGTGCGCTTTGGGGAAAGTATTGATTATTTATTGCTTCATTAACATCAGAATAAATTAAAATTGTTGGCAGACAGAAGGAAGATCTTGTGATCTTTAATGAATGTCAAATGTAATTATGTTGTAATAGACTCATCATCAGCCAGATTCTGCAGCTGTCGACTCAAACTAATCCCAGAATAAGCAGCTTCACTGGACTGGAGTATCGCCTCAGAATCGCAGCTGTTTTAAAACACATTTTAAAGGTCTGATTTGCATAATTCCTTCAATACGATCATGTTTTATCATGTCTTGGCTGACTGTTTGTTTGTGAACTTTAACCCCTTGTGTTTCATTGCATTAAATATTGAGTTGCTGTACGTCTGTGCGGCCTCAATGAATTATAGACCTAAACGATCCAATGACGGTTCATAAATTGTGATTTTAAGATTGTGATTTGCAGGCTTGCACACCTTGTTATTGATCAAAACAGACGTGCAGAAACGTTCAGTGTACCTCAGTCAGTTCTGATCCTGGACGGTTGGCATTCTAAGAATTCGGATACTTAGTTCAACATCTGTGGTAAGTTTAATGTTTGCCCTTATTCCTGTGTGTGTGTGTGTGTGTGTGTGTGTGTGTGTGCGTTTTCCAGACGGACAGTTTGATCGCTGGTCTTGTTTTGGCTTCTGTTAACACTGTTTTTGTTGGCAGATCAAAAACAAACAACATAAGTGGCCATAATGTGTGAAAGATGTAAGTTATTAGTTATTTGATATAAACTTGCTTTTACACAACAGTTTTGTAAACATGTCAGGACGGCTTATATTCTGTGTAGCTGAAGTACAACATTAATTTTTATTTAGTTTATTTTGGGCCATATTATGTAAGTGTGTTATATAATATAATGTCATGAAATTATAATGTTATTTTTTCATTGTTTCCGTCATGTGTAAGCTGGAAACTCATCTGTCATTTGTTCTCTGAGACCAGCATCTTAAATGACAAATGTCTTATTCTAGACACTCCAAACCTGCATTAAATCTATCCGACTCATCATTTCACGTGTGTTCCTGATCAAAGCCATCAGCAATAGCAGGGTAGCAGCTTTCGTTGTAGAATTAGCTTATACTCCCTCCAAAAAAAGCAATTTTTGAACCACTGGCCACAGATCATTTCCATCAAATTATAATAACCCTGTTTCAGACTGAGTGGTTTTATGAAGATCAGACTGCCTCCTTCATTTTAAAATATGCAGAATGTGGGCATGTATCCATAGAACGGAAAAGGCAATATGGAGAGAAATTTGCATGTTTCCAATTGATTTATTTAAAACAGTCATGTGGTACAATGAATAAACATGTTTTTGGAATGTGAGAAACATATGTTTGAATTTTTGCATCAGTTCTTGAAAACTTTAAGACGTCTTTGGGAATTATTGCCAGGATATTTTGCGCTACAGATCAAAGACCAGATGAAAGAAATGCACTTTTTTTCTCCTAATAAAAAAGGTATCGTGCATTAAGAACTAATGTTCAGATGTAAAGCATTTTTGTGGCTCATTTTAAAGTAAAATGAAACGCATTTTAAAAACATCTCTGACTCACATGATTTGTTCTGGCACCAAATTCCCAAAGAATCATCTTTTAAATGTCAGTGTGAGTCAAAAAAATGGATCCTATCAGCAGCAGAAGTCCAGAAGCATTTGTGAAGCTCTAAAACTCCCAGAGGAATCTGACAGAATTATCTTCAACACGTTGATAAGTTCAAAATGAAAATATTTGGAATGTATCTTAACAGTCAATACAGTATCAGAAACATGATAGTTTGTGGGATTTGGATGAAGGGATTTTATTTTTAATGCTTTTTTCACTGTGACAGCAGAACAAGTCGCTTTATTTGAAGTCAGACGTTTTGTGTTTTGATGTCCATTTCATCTCTGTTTTATGACTGTTTAAACTCCAGCATTGATTTACCAAAAGCTGGTTCTCATATTTTTTTGGCCACTTTTTCATCAGAGTGAAGTTCCTGTAACATCACCATGAAAAGCTTATATTGCAATCAGAAGGTTGGTCCAGCTTTAAAGACCATGACGCTGGTCCCAGTGCTTCTGATCACATTAGTGCTGGAAAATGCAAGACCCTCAAATTTCTTGCCCTGGCTTATGCAAGACCCTTTGCTTTGACCTCTGGGTAATTGCTTAAATGAGCTGCGTGTTGTTATGGCGTTAATAAAACGCAAATCCCCTCTGTCAGCGTGTGATGCGTCAGAGCTGTGTAGCTGTACTTTTGTCTTTGAGAATGAGTGACACTTAGAAATGATTATAAAAGCCTTTAGTCTGTATTACGCCTGAACACAGACTGTATTCAGGCCTGTTTGCGTTTATTAGTTCTGTAAGACATCATGCTGTGTTTCTGGTTCAATAAACCTTTTCAAAATTGTTCAGGGAGTCATTATACAGTAAACATGAATTAATAATCTATAGCCACTTAAAACGCTGGGAAATCTTTAGTGGATGGATAAGGTGTCCCTCAGAGAAAAACATGACATTTATGCATACGTTATTTTTGCTAACTTTTTTATTTTTACTCTCAAAGGTATTGTGTGTGTGTGTGTGTGTGTGTGTGTGTGTGTGTGTGTTGACCTTTCAATGTCAAAAACAATATTGTGCTCCACATCAGACATGTAAGATGTGTTACAGAGGCAATAAATAAGTTTTAATGCATATCTTAATGCATGACTTTGAATAAAAATGTTCATCTCTTTTGTTGCCGGATTGTTATTAAAAATTGAATATGATTGACAGGTGCTTATACTGTCACCTCAAATTTTCAATTAGGCTTTGTGGCTGAGGGCAACTGTAACACTATTTATTAACTAAAACCGCATTAGCTTATTAAATATTCAGTCTTTAAATATGTAATAGGTGTTACTTTATTAAGGCATCCATTTGAAAACTGTTCTTAACAGCTGAGTGTAATTTAGTTAAAGGAATTGAACCCATGTGAAATAATTAGCCTGTATTACTTTGTTTTATGACTCATGTAGTTCAGGCTCTCATTAAATAATTTAAAGTTCAGTCTGTTAAAACGCTGTCTGCTTTTATTTTTACATTTTCCTGCTTTGTTTCAATGTTTGTAAAGTTATAATTATTCTCGGGGCACATTGATAAAATTGTTTATAAATGCAAGGCAGACGATTTGGAAAAGCTAGCAATAGCAGGCTAGCTTTGAAGCATAAATTCCCGCCCTCCCTTTAAAGGGCTCCAACAGACTACATGAACAAATGCATCATTTGATGGGCGAGTAGGACAGCCTGTCATTGTTTTCAAACCGAATGCAGTGATTGGATGAGATTTTGGTCTAGAAAATGTTTTTACATAAACACATTTGTAGCTTTTGCTACCAGGATGTGACGCTTTCAACCAGCCTAAGAAATGTTTCGCTTTTATTTTGAAGTCTCTCTAAATACTAATGTGAAAAATAATACTTCCACAACCTAGACCACTAAGAAATATGTGGTTCCTATAGAACGCCGTTGTCTCAGTATGTAACGTTCCTGTTAAAAAATGAGTTGAAGATATTTCAGAGATAACTGCAGCAGAATTGTCAAAAGAACGCTCCCAGCTCGACTTTCAGACACATTTTCATCGCTGCATGACCGTGTCCACGCATTTGTCTCCTCCAGCACGGACAGCAGGTGTATTTTAATTTCGCCCACTGTTAGTGTTTAAACGTCTGCATAAGCACAAAATGACCCACTGGGAGCAAAGAGCTTTTATAAAGAGCTTTTCTTTATTCAAGATGGCCGAAACCCAGGCAGAATGATATCATTACAGTCCTTCAGAAATGCCCTCCTTTATGTCTGAGCCCGGCTGGAGGAATGACGTTTGGTTGGGCCAGTTAATCACGCTGAGCGCTCACTGTCAGCTCTCATCTGAAAGTAATTAAGAAATGGTTCAGGAGGCAGTGGAGACGTCGGCTGACACTGAGAGCCGTGAGTCTGGAACGAGCCGGAGATGAGAAAGCTTTTAGTTCCTGGCAGGCATGAACCGTGAGACAAACTAGAAAGAGCAGTTAGCAAGTTTTTCTTCTGTGGTTCATTATAGTAACTAATTCTCGCTTCAATTTTGTATCTTGCTTATTTAAAACTGTTGTTTTTTATTACAGGTCATATAAGCATAACAACGGCTAAAAGGTCGAAATGAAAACTAAATATGAGTTTTACAATTTCTTATTGTAACATTTGGTTTAAAATTTTTACAATTTTGTATCTGAGCTGTTATTTCTTAATTTTTTTTCTTACAGTCAAAGTTTCGGAGACTTACTGAAAGTGTCGAGGAAACTGTCTTGTCAAACTGGAACGAGAGAGAGAGAGAGAGAGAGAGAGAGAGAGAGTTGCCAGAACATCCCCTCAGCAAATTCATACTACGGTGTTTCTGTTTATTACATTCTGGTGGGTAGCAGCTCTTCTCAAACTCCCTGAGAAGAAAGAAAATCGAGACACAATCGAGACACGCCCGGCTCCAAACATGCTGTTTGGTCTTATTGACAGCCTGCCGTGACGCCCTAAAACATTCACCTAATCGATAATCTCTTATTCTGCATTGAATAGGAAATATTGGTTGGAAAATTACAAGATGTAATTTATCAGTCAGACAGGTTTGGATATTGGGCCCAGTCATTTGAAAATAAGTCAGCTTTGCCCAGAATAAAAGCTAAAGTTTGAGGTGATGATAACATACGAACTCCAGTCAACCTCCTCCAAGCTAGTTGTTGTACTTTTTTTGTCATCTGTCACAAAGTTTTTAAGGCTCAAAGATTGTGTTTGATGTACTGATAAATCAATAGGTGTTTGATTCATTCAGTCTAAACCAGTTTCTATGAAGCTTTTCATGCACCGAATACAATGTTGGTTATTATAATCACATCATTATACCAGTTTCAGGACTGATGAGGAATGAATGCATGTGAAATGCAGAAAACACTGTTGCCTTTCAGTCAAACAAACTCTAAAACGCTGAGCTATAGCAATGAGAAGAAACACTATATTTGTCACTTTAGACAGAAATGTGGGCTGAGTCCCAGACGAAAGATGTATTGCTTGTCTTTTTGTCAAACTTGAAACATATAGCGCTGTCACATTTTTTTTACCATTCTCTATAAAACACATTTGCTGAAAACAATTGTTCAAATAAAGTATGGAGTTATGAAATTAAAGTCACCATAGATAAGATAATTTCATCTTGGAAGACTTTGGTTCATATCAATATTTTTTTGACTGCAGAGTTTGGCTTCCTGGCAAATCAGAAGACAGTTTCAGATGTAGCTGAGATCTCTTTTGGAGATTATGAAGATGTGGAAGATTACAGAAGTCTTTTTCTTTAGAGAAACCTCTGAGAACCAGGTAAGATTTCTCTTTTTATATGGCGTTTATCTTCATCATCGCATCTTCTGTCTCATACGGTCGCCTTTATGTGCTAAATCTTTTAATTACATCACGAGTTTCTAAATCGTGTGTTATTTTATTTAACATTCCTTCATACAGATTGTAAATAAAATAACAGAGAAACTTGAGAGTGAATCACAATCAAACGCTTAATAACAGACAGAAACACTTTCTTTGTTTAAAGCTGTTTTTTTATCTCATGTCCCACCTAAACATGTAGAGACACGACCTGCAGAAGTTTAAAGTTTGAAGACCTCAAAAAGCATCAAACATCATTTACCCAAACATCTGGGGATGAATTCACCTCAAGTCCACCTGAGTTCTGTCTCAGTTCTGACTCACCTGTAATGTTCTGTAATGTTCTATAACGTTCTGTAACGTTCTATAATGTTCTGTAACGTTCTGTAGTGTTCTGTAATGTTCTATAATGTTCTGTAACGTTCTGTAACGTTCTGTAATGTTCTGTAATGTTCTGTAACGTTCTGTAACGTTCTGTAAYGTTCTGTAACGTTCTGTAACGTTCTATAATGTTCTGTAACGTTCTGCTCAGCTGATGTTTCTCCTTTATTCGTCAAAATCTGCAAGATTCAGTTTTAATAAAGTTTGGTTTGAAGTGAACCTCTTCTGTGATTCAGACAGTGAGTGTTTTAGTAAGTATGAGAATCAGGCTATGTTTATTTAGATACACTTATTTAAAGGGATAATATATATGTCTGTGTGTGTGTGTTTGTACAGTATGTGTATATATATATATATATGTATATGTACTTCAAAACAACCAACATTTTTTTGCCTGTGAAGGTTTTGTCTGTCGATTTGTTTAAAATCAGCATTTTTAAAGCGTGCCCTTGTATTCTGGTGCTGCTTGTTAACCCAGCGATGTGCTAAACCTTTTAAAAGCATAATATGGATTTTTTTGAAGTGAGTATTTGACAGCCTCTCTTAATCAATGAGGTCATTTTCAGTGTTTGCATGAAGGGAACACTCTGCCATGTGTATTATTCACTGTTTGTTTGTGTGGTATGAACAGAAAGCTCACCGATGAGTTTATCGTATTCGTAATGTGAACTAAAGCAAGTGTGAACGCGGTACAATTGCTCATCCGCCTGCAGGGCACCAACTTTCTGATTTCTGAGTTGTTTTGACTCTTTGACAGCGACTGTATACTGGCATTCATCTGTTTCGGTTCTCTGTACGTTGAAAGATGATGCTGTAGGGATGTTCAGACAGATTACAGATTACTGAAGTTGGCACTAAACTTAGTCTGCATGAGTTTGGACCACTTTTAAAACAATTCATGTTAAAGTCCAGGGTCTTTTTTTTAATCTTACCAGTTTAAGGTGTAGACACAGCTATAAATAAGCAATTCAAAGGTTCACTTTCTGAAGAGTATAAAACCATTTTTTGTCCACCTCTAGTTTAATGGCGTTAAACTACATGTACCGTTTTAGCCTTATATTTAGATATAGCGATAACATTAGCAAATATGTCAAGTAATTTTTCTGTAGCTCAATTGGTAGATCATTGAGCTAGCAACACCAAGTCTGTAGGTTCGATTCCTAGGGAAAACACAGTGATAAAATGTTTTCTCTGAATTTATGTTTATTTATTTAGCACACGCTTTTATCCAAAGCAACTCTTTGTCGAAAGAACCAACAATACTAGTACACAAGGCTACATTTACAAGTGGAAATTGCTGTTTGATGCTGGAGGCAGGATAAACAGAAGGGTTTTTTATAAGAACATCGGCGCATTAGGGATTAGTCAGGTGTCTGCAAAACAGTTGTTTCAGTGTTTTAGGAACTGAATGTACTTTAGGTAAATGCATGCATGTGCTTGTAAACAATGTTATGAAGGTACTGAAAACATTGGTAGAGATTAAACCGCAATAACAGTTATGCCTCAATGTAAGGATGTATAAATGTCATGTCATTCCTAAAGTGAATGAATTTATTAGCGTTTATAAATGAACAGTTACCTGGTGGCCATCTGACACATGTTGTTCGGCACAACGTGTCAAACCTGTGTAGAATTATCTGTGTAGACTTCTGTCTTCATTTTTTTTTTTTGTTTTTGCAGCTTTTCTGTTTGCTCGCTGCCGCCCACCCACATATGACACAGCATTCGCTCTCCTGCAAAACACTGCCTCACTCACAGTCTCATCCAGAGCTAAAACCAGCCTGTGAAGTTTAAAAATTGGAGGGTTTGGAACAGGTTAAGTGTGGAGAGCAAATGGGTCATCGTACTTTGCAAATCATTTCAGTTTTGCCATCAAACTGAGCCCATAATGTCTGTGCATATTCCAGGTTGAATATATCGTCTATATGTTCTTATCTATATGTATCTATATTGACCTTTTCTATAGGAGACAGTTTCTGTGGCTGCCTGTCTGTGTGTGTAATCAAAGTGTCACACTATAGACTCTTGTACAGCGGTCTTCTATTGTATTGTGTCTCAGGACTACGGTATGGGGAATGTTGTTTTAACGTTGTTAAACAGCGTGCTGGGCTGCAGTGTTACGCTGCCAATTATAATGTAGGCTGTACTGTCAAAACTACAACCGGTAACACTGTAAACCTGCAGTGTTAATGTCAGCCTGAGTGAAATATAATAGAGCTGTAGGACATAGGGGGCCATATGTTACAGTGGTTTTTAACAAGCGCTCAGGTGTGTTGTATTCGCTACAGCATAATACATTGCATTTAAAAACAGTTATATAACATTAGTGTTAAATTTTGCATTATATCGGTTTAATATTCATTATTGTTAATCAGAGTAAACAGTGCTAGATTACAGGTACAGCATAACAGTAATACAGATGCATAGCATTGATAAATGAATATAGATTGTGCAGTTGTATGTGTATTTCTTAGTTGTTTTATAATGGCTTCCTACTAGTCTTGTTCAATCAGAATTTAAAGTTGCACTCGTCTGTAAACATTCCCAAAGATAAATGTATTAGTGCTTTAAGAAAAAGAGTAACAGAGCTATTTTTCTTCCTCTGTATCTTGTAGGTAATGTTAAAAACGTTTATAAATACTTCCCCTAGAGTAAAGAGTAGCTTTGTGTTTTTAAATATTACAAATATGCTTTAAAGCCGCAATCTATCACTTTTGTCTCTCTATCGCCATCTCTGTTCAAAACATAAAATTGCAGGTTAATTTACATACTTGCATGTTAAACGAAGCCAAACTGATGTTTCCTTGGAAATCAGACTTGACAGCTCAGATTATAAATTGTTCCTCCGGTGAGGGACGGAGACCATTTTGAACACTGATCTGTTATGCACTTGGTCGATAACTGTATAACAATAACAAAACATTTATGTTCATTTTCAACAGAGAAGTTACAGATTGCAGCTTTTGTCAGTACTAAGAGATCGTCCATTTGCACATAATTATAGAGCTTTTATAAGGAGAATTCTCTCTGAATCCACAGATGGAGACCTGTGCTTTAATTTAGTCTCATGCCTTGCAGCATCATTTGAGCTTTCAATGGGTGGCAGAATTTTTTGCCAGATATACCCCATCATGCCACAGTCAAGAGGATTAATGAGTTGGCATCATCATTTAAAAGGAATATATCATACATTTGATTAGTATTAGATTTTTTTTTCCCTGAGGTCCTTTTAGTATTTTAATGAAGTGTGTGTGTGTGTGTGTGT
>JBAJNP010009662.1:5039-17716 GCA_036877545.1 Yasuhikotakia modesta | reverse complement strand
AGATCAATAATGATTCATATTTCCTATTTTTAAGTTTGGACACATAATGTCATTACATCTACTCATCAGGGAGTAGATGTTACATTCAAAACCGATGTAATAATGCCTTTGTGTTCTACAAAACCTCAGAACATGGTTGTTCTGAGAATCCAAAGTTTCACTTACTCAGTTGGGAGCAGTCGTGGCCTAATAGTCAGAGAGTCAGACTTGTAATCAATGGGTTCGAGTCTCGGGTCCAGCAGGGATTGTAGGCAGGGGAGTGAATGACACGTGCCCTACTCCACCCTCAATACCATGACTGAGGTGTGACCCTTGAGCAAGGCACAAAACTCCCAACTGCTACTGGGTTTAATGCCCGGTTTAATTTAGCTGGCCGCTGGGGAGCTGCACCTCACAGATTTGGTCCCACTTCTGTTGAGGCAGAGCGGAGGCTTTATGTTGCCTTTTCTCCCGCACTCTCCACCAATTTGGATGAGTGTAAACCAGAGTAAGAAACTACAGTCTGCATCTAAACAGATTCCACTCCAAGATAAAATAATGACAAGCTCAACTCAAGGCTTATTTATCAAAGAGACATATGTTTCTGTAATCATAGAATTAACAGTAATCCTGTTAATATAACAAAGCCTCAGAGAGAGAGACTTCATGAATCAACTTTGATCAAAGGGATTTGTGGCTATAATTCACATTCAAGTAAACATTTGGTCAGACAGCAATATCACCCAACCATTTGGGTGATCAGCTGTAGCAATAGCCATTCTGTCGGAACGGGAGACAAACGGGAGACTCCGCTGAACCCTGAATGCTTCATGCACTTTGTTACTGCAACACAAAAAACTATTACTTCGTTGAGATCTTCAACCTTCTTCCTCATCAATTTTTTGTTTCTTTCACCAGCATCAAAAGCCTGCACCATGGTCTCTTCTGTGCTGTATGACTAGCTCATGCTTGCGGTTTTGGATAACAATATGACAGCTAGCAACCATATGGGTGCTGAGGCAGACTAGCTTCTTCTTTCTGACACATTTGAGGAGAGGATTGAGCTTGTTACTCATGCTGTCAGGAGGCAATCAGGAAACTATTGGATGATACTGTGCAGAAAACCACTATCAGAACATTTCCCAGTCAGAAGCCGTGGGTGGATATGACCATCCACGGTGCTCTGAAATCTCGCACTGCTGCCTACAACGTGGGACTTGCTTTGGGGCAACATGACCTCATTTAAAGCAATATCATACAATATGTGGAAAGCGGTGAAAGAGGTGAAGCAGAGCTACGGACAGAAACTCGAGTCACAGCTTCAACAGAGTGACTCTGGAAACCTGTGGCAGGGATTAAGGACAATAACAGACTATAGAGCGCCAACATCCAGTATGATGAATGCAGACGTGTCTCTGGCAGACGAGCTGAACACTTTCTATGCTCGCTTCGAGGCTGCAGCTAACAGCTCCAATGCTAAAGCTAATTCTACCGCTAACGCTAATGACTGCAGACAAGAAGAGGCTGCCAACACAGGAAAAACGCTCATCACTTCTGAACATGACGTGTGGAGAGCCTTCAGGAGACCAGGAACACCAGGAAAGCAGCAGGACCATACAGTATATTAGGTCGTGTCCTCAGAGCTTGTGCTGACCAGCTAGCACCAGTGTTCACAGAAATATTCAACCTTTCCTTAACCCAGTCAACGATCCCCATGAGTCCATCATTGTTCCTGTCCCAAAGAAGAAATCCCATCCTGCTTCCCTCAGTGACTACCGCCCTGTAGCCTTGACCTCAGTAGTGATGAAGTGCTTTGAGCGGCTGGTCAAAGACTTCATCATAACTTCACTACCAGACACACTGGATCCATTTTAAATTATGTTAGAATGCTGTTTGTTGACTACAGTTAAGCGTTTAACACCATAATCCCCTCCACACTCACCATCAAGCTGGAGCACATGGGACTCATGTTTTTGTCAGTGGATCTGTAATTTCCTAACCGGCAGACCACAGGCAGTCAGGATGGGCAGACATGTCCCCCAGGACTGTGTCCTGAGCCCACTGCTGTACTCCTTGTACACATATGACTGTATGGCCATTACCGACTCCACCAACATCATAAAGTTTGCTGACGACACCGTTGTGGTCGGACTGATCTCTGACAACAATGAGACGACCTGGATGAGATCAGGACTCTGGGGGAATGGTGCCAGAGAAACAACCTCCTCCTCCCCCTGAAGCCAACACTGAGAGACTAAGGAGAAGTTTCTTGCTTACTTCATTTGCACATTTGCATATTAATTTGCACATCTGTATATCCATTTGCACTACTACCATTGCACATCCATCAATGCTGTTATTATTGTTACTATTGTAATGTCTGTATTATTTGTTTTGTTTTGTTTTGTTATGTGTTTTTCCATAACAAAACAGCTGTATATTTTTTACACAACACACAAATACTATTGTATTTATTTACTTTGTATCCTTTTATATAGATATATTCTTATTCTCTTTTTGAGATTTCTATTTACTGTTATGTTTAAATAACATTCTTCTTTCCCAGGGTCAGCAGGCGTAAAAGCATTTCACTACATATCATACTGTGTACGATCATGTATGTGACTAATAAAATTTGAATTTGATTTGATTTTAAAACATCTAAGTTGGATGATGCTTTCCAATCCTAAGATAACAGTAGATAACAGCCTCCCTCTCATAACCTCCCATTCTTTCCTGATTCTGAGGTAATGATGTCCTGAAAGAATCCATATTCTGCTTGTGTGTTTTAACCTGCATCAAATAATTTTTCATCCATCATGGGGCATTTGCATGCAGCAAATCTCTTCTACTTTCCCGCCACCACAGTTGCTTCAGGGTATAGTGCCTGACAAATCTGACAAGTGCTTGACAAATCTGTCCAGGTATCTCTTGTCAGTCCTCTGCTTCAAAGGACTGGACTGATAGATAGGATTGTACCTCTCTTGGGCTTTCTGACAGCATGAAATCTTCTGCCCAGTTTGGCTCCTTGGTTGTTAAAAACAGTAGTGAGAAGTTACAGAATTCAATTTGCCTCCCGTTCTCCTTATTTCAATGTTTTTTTATCTAACATGGTAGAAGGAGAGCAGCATTTATTTTTGACATGGAAACTGGAGAATCTCTTGGTAAAAGGGACCATAGAATGTTTTCCCTTTCACTTGAGAGATCTAGACTTCTACAGCCGATATTTAAAGTTACTTTAGGAACTCAAGCTGTGTTGAAATGCTGTGCCTTCAGCATACACCTTCAGTCTAACCAGAATCTGAATCATGTGTGAAATCAGTCCAATGGGGGGGAAACATCACAGAGAGGGTGACATCAAGACAAGGTGCATACACAGAGAAAACCGGCAGTTCTGTCATTCAGCAAAGCACTCTGTGTGAATTGTTTGTCTGATTTTTCTCTGTTCTTGTTTTTCTGATTTTTTCCTCTTGGATGGCTCTCTTTGAGGAGGGAGCCTCCACCGCCCTCCCATGGTGCCAGCCCCACCCTTGCTGAGACTGAGTGGTAACTGTGCTCGTAATGCCATATGGCGCTGGCGAAGGGAATCTCTTTCGGGTCAAAGCATACCAATACTGAGTGCTTCCTTTCATCCTTGCTCTATTGCCCCGCACCTTTACGAAGTGCATGGATGTAGCCCTGGCTCCTTCAAGACTACAGGGCACCTGCGAACTGAATCACGTAGATGACTGACTGGTCATGGCCAGCTCACAGGAGTTAGCGGCATGGCATTGAGATGTCATGTTGGCTCTTATAAGGTGCTTGAGGCTCATGCCAAAAAAGTAGTCTTTTTGGAGTGTCTTTAAACTTCACTCTGATGAGGGCACAATCATCCCCTGGACATGCAGAGTCCATCCTTGCTGCTTTGAACAGTATTTAGGTAGGTTTTACTTTGGAACTCAGTGTTGTCCGGAAGGCAAATAAATAATCAGTTTTAAACATAATCAGTCATATCTGGATTGAACCTCACCTTTGTAATTTAGCCTACACACAGTGCTATTGATTTATAACTTAAATCCTTTAAGGGGTTGTTAGGCTGCCTTAATTAGGTAACCGGAAACACTTCCTATAAGAACAGATCTACTGGCTCTCAGTCTGTCTGTCTGATTTCCCCAAGGTCCTGTAGCAAGCTGTGCTGGGGCTGCATGCTGGCGGAGACAGGATGGGACAACCAGTGACAGATCAATGGGACTATGATGGACTTCAATAAACCTTATTATTAACATACTTACCAACCCCTAGATTACCTTAATTCCATATTTATTCCATAGTGTTTGACAAAATCAGATCCAATAGTTTTAAATCAAATTATAAATCGCTATTAACCACTACACATTATCTTAAATTTCCTTTTAAATAGGCTTTGTTTTACATGTTTAGACTGCACCTGATGCATGTTCCCAATAGCATAAAGCTTGATGCAGCATCTTGTCCCCTGTCTCAAGAAATCAGGTTAAATACGTAAGCTACGACATTTCTTACTTAGCAGTGAGAACGCTACCAGCAATTGTGCACTCTGTACTGGCGTGTCAAATCACTGATACAGCTTGATGGCCTCCTCCCTTAACAGAGGAACCACTTCTTGTTCCTAGACCAGAGTCAAGACCAGACCCCTCTGAATGCTGGTGGGCAAGATGCGAAAGTTTCTAAAATTGGGTACATGGGAGGGGCTGCTCCCATCTAGCAGCTCCTCAGGAATTAACAGGGTGGAAAACGCAGAAGCGCCTCCGCTTGCTTGCATGCCTCCTGAGAGGAAGACCCTGTCCTTAACTTTATGGCGGGGCAGGGTGGGCCATATATGATGTCATGAGAAATATCAGCTGTCGTTTAACTCAGTCACATCCTCAGATGTGATCTAGCCACTCATTCATTCCAGAAGCAGTTCAGCCTTGTAAGCTTGCAGAACGCCTATAGTATGCAAGGATGTGGTGGCCTGACCTGCTGCAATGCACCCCCTGCCCATCAATGCTGAAGTGTTGCACAGCGGTTTGGAGGGCAGGCACGGCGCCTTAAGATATGTTGACGCTTCAGGTGCCAGAGAGCTGGCAAGCATCTTTTCAGTCGAGGGCATAGATTCATAAGTATGCTCATTAACCCCTACCACATTCCCATACAATTGGTAGGCAGAACTAGAGGCAAAAAGAATATGGCCCTGGAATAGGCATTATTCCAGGAACTCCATATGGAATTAGGAATTATTCCAGGAACTCCATATGGAGGTCAGGGATAAAAGGCAGGCTCCGGTGTGGAGAAGCTGGCTTAAAAAGAGTCCTCCTGGAGAAGGACCTGTCTGTGACGTCACGCCTCATAATCGGTAATTCGACACACCTGTTCAGAGTACAGAAATGCTGGTAGCATTCCCATAGCATTTTGACCCAGCTCGAGTTCCTGAAAGAGAACTAAACGACAGAGAATATGAGAAGACACATGGCGCAAAACCTAAAACAGTTCAAAACCTAAAACAGGTATTGTTACACATACAAAAAATACATTTATTTTACCAACATTTAATTAGACCATTTGTGATTATACTGTTTGGTAACCCTAAGGTTCTCTTACCTAGGCTGTACAGAAGCATCAGAACTCTGAGCCAGGTTTAGGAACTTTGACAATTTAGACCACAAAACTGGTGTCAGGGATGAATTATTTCCAACCTCTCCAGACTTTATGGAATGGATTTTCCCCATTTCCGTTGCAATCAATCTGCAGTTAAATGTGTTGCATGAGAACATGTGTTGCATGTCACCATTATGATTTTGATCATTATGCTAAGGAAGAAATATAAATTATGTATTGTTAGGCCAGATGAAAATGTGGGCTGTATTTGTGTGGTGATTACAAATCCAGACATAATTTGTATTCATGATCCATACCATTTTGATGGAAAACCTCCAGTGCATCCCTGAAAACCCAATTAAATGATCAATGAACATTAGTGAGTGGAAATTGCATGCTACTTCTAGTACATCCCAATGACGAATACACCAGTCGAGTTTTTTCCTGCCCCTCCATTTCAACCAATGTCTTTCATGCAACCAGGCCAGTTCAACCGGGGTTGCCTCAGGTTGTGCTATGAACCCCCCAATAATGTAAGAACCCTATTTGATTAAATGCTCAATTGCAAAACGTATGGTGAGCAAGGGTCATGGAAATACAATTTTTAAATACACACAAAGTTAATGTGCAAAATATCTGTTTAGATGAGTACTAAATGTAAATTTGTTTGTAAATGTAAACAGCTGGGAAAGACATCTGACGTTTGTCAATTCCATTTGGAAAAATGCATTAGGTTTCAAAATGGCAGCAGCCTAATATTCCTGCTGCCGTTGTCCCTGCAATTTAACTTTTATATGTTTTGCTATCAAAGAGCCTAGGGAACCTATCTGCAGTTATTTGTGTGTAGAGATACCACTAAAATGCATCATAAGTAATTAAACAACTTCCAAAAAATGAACTAGAGCAAATATGTAATTTCTACTCACCAAGTTTTATTCATCTTTTCTAAATAAAAAAGCAGTGATTGGGCTTCTAAGGACAAAACCCAAGTGTCTCTTTATTGACAAAGTACTAAGTGTATTGTATGTACTGGAGGGGAATTTTAAATACTTTTATCGTTGCAGGCAGAATTTACATGCATTACAGTATATGTTGGCGCTGTCAGAAAATGCTGTGTTCGGACCTGTAAACAGATGGCTGCATGAGTAGCACGTCATCCAGGACAACACCTCTGAAAAACTCATAGCAGATGCCATTGGTAAAACTACAATACATCTGTGGGCCACAGCCATGTTTGTGTATGAGCCTGAGAATTTCCATTTCCTTTTTTCGGTCCAAAAAAAGCTCAGTCATCTGCCCAAACACTCTCACCAGTACAACAGGATCTTCTTTCAGAGAACCCACATAGCATCCCATTAACTGATTGGTGATACCCTCAGTGAAAGCCTAGGGTTAAAAAAATGTTAGGAGTTTAGTGTTTAGGTTACTCTTTAAGGCTTATAGCATATAGCACATATATATATCAAACCTCTGTTTATAGCCAGACCTCCTGCAGTGAGAAATGGAGGTTGGACATTCTAAAACATTTATACCCTAACATTAATCACAGTTTAAGAGCATGCAACATCAATCAGCATAAAATCATTGAATCATATGACAGCGTTTGAAATTCAGCAGATTAGCAACTTGAACAAATCATCAGTTTCTTACTTCACATTATTAAAAAAGGTTTGTAATGCTAATACATCAAATAAGAAGTCGAACCCTTACCTATCACCTCCACTATCCCCATCAACTGACACTAGTTACAGTGAGTTCAACTAAACTAATTTGTTACATATTCACCCTACTTGGGTGAGGGCTGGGGTTAGAAGGGATCTGCCATGGCTCCAGACAACAGGGTTGGGCTCCAGAAGAGAGTTGCTATGGGACCAGGTAAAATATTTACATATACATATGTAACCCACTTTCTTTGAAGGTAATGAGACACACAGCATTTAATAGGCTCTAAATCAAGGGTCAAATGTTAAATACGTAAGCTACGACATTTCTAACTTAGCAGTGAGAACGCTACCAATCAGGGGGCGATACATCACAGGCGGGGGTGGGAAATTTCAACAAGAAAACAAGCCATTAGCTTAGAAAAGAATGATGTGAGTGCAGGCAGGGGTTCTGGAAGTATGGCAAGAGATGCAACATCTCATGACCTGAGACGCTCCCTTTCAGGACCTCGAGCTGCATCAAAATGCTATAGGAACGTGATGCATATTGAGGGCATACTGAGGGCTTCCCTGCCCCTGTGTGACATTGCACAGTTTTAGTGCATAAGTATAGAACAGCTGGGAGTGGCTTGGACATTGAGGCAATAGTTCCTCACAAATGTTTAAGGAGTGGACCATCCCACAGTGTCGCAAATGCCCTGAATTCTTTAATCCACATTAAAGATGCCGCCATACCCCGAGTAGAGTGGTCCCCCTAGGTGGGGGGATATATGAGCTGCAAATGACATCAAAAATTCAATGGCTCAGTGTCTGTTTGTTAGCAGGGAGGTCACACTTACGGTGTTCAAAGCTAAAAAAGAGCTGATCAACCTTTCTTCACAGGGCAGTTCTGTGAACATATGTATCCAGTGCTTGCACTGGAAACCTCTGCGGACCTCCTTGGTATAGACGACTTGGTGGTTAATATGCTGTCAGTATGGACGAGCACATGGTGGTCTCTCAGGTCCAACCAGTGAGGGATTTATCTGTTGCTAGTGTGTCACAGCAACAACAAGCTCCCAGTACTGGGCCCTGTGTAAGGAACCAATGTTTTATCCACATGTCTAAAACCCCTTGGTTTTAAACCATCACTGGAATGGTCTCATGTGCAGCAGACTGAATTAAATGACATTTGAAGCGACTGCCATGAGGCCTAGCAGTCGCTGAAACTGCTTTACAGTGAGTGACTGGTCGCTCATGACTGCACTTAGGATTGAATCTACTCAAGCAGGGGACAGATATGTTTGCATCATTATTGAGTCCCAAACTCCCAAATTATCAAAATTCCAAAGCATCCACAAACTGACTTACAGTAAGCATCTTGAATGAAATGGGATGCATCCCCCATATTTCTTTGGAACTATGGAGTAGCGGCTGTAATTCAGTAAAAAATCTCAATGGTCTCCTTCCTTAAGAGAATCTCTTCTTGTTCCAGAACTAGAGATTTAAACTGGATAGAGATTTTTGTAACCTAGATCTACTGTGTTTAGGATCCACTGAGACATATGTGGTAGTGCTTTCCAGGCTTCCAGATAGTCTTTTAAGAGCATCAGTCTCTTCAGAGTGGCCTCTAGTGAGTTTTGGGTGCATTGATTGGTGCCCTGAAAAGGAGGCCCTGCAGGGAAGCTAGGATCTAATTTGTCTAATGACCTCCACAGAGGTGGCATCCACACCAAGCCTGCTGACTTTGGCAAACACTTTAGGGAGACATTGTTTGAGGCTGCTGTTTCCTGATGCACTGGAGGTTGCAGGATTAACATTTTTGATTCCAAAATGCAGCAGCCAGAGTCCTTAGCAGGGCCTACAAGTATGATCACATTAGCCCGGTTCTGGCTACCTATAAATTACCATATAAACTTTACATTTCTGTTAACTACTAACAGAGCTCTGACTGGTTTAGCTCCTCAATACTTGAGTGAGCTCCTCTTATATTACAGTCTGTCACATTCACTGCAATTGGTAAACTCAGCTGATAACACCAAGAAAAACAAAGAAAAAAAAAAGAAAAAAAAAGTGGTAGATCTTCTTCACCCAAGTGTAGATGGTAAATCTGGCACCCAAACTCTGGAACAGTTTACCCAATGTTTTCCAGGAGGCAGGTACATTGTCAGTTTAAATCTAGATTAACACTAGATTAATCTCTTTGATCTAGCCTACACATAGTCCTTTAAATACATCAAATTGAATTTATCATTTATCATTCCTTGGGATCAAACCCACAACCTTTGCACAGCTAACGTATTGCTCTACCAGTTGAGCTAGAGGAACACCAGGAACACCTGATCTATCAAATGTGTAGATCAGGCGACACATCGTGTACACTTATGATGCAGCCATCTTGGCTCTGCCAGCAGTAATTATACTAAACTGCTTTGGCGACATACTTTTTTTAAATGAATTTTAAAGAGTTTAGAATTTTTAATTATTTAAAACAACATTTCAGATGCTTTTAGGTGTATTTCACATGCTTCACATAAAGTTCCATGACATATTTAATGTGCATCAGGAAAATAATCATTTTATTATTAAAATTACAATTATTTTTTATTTATTAAAAAACTTATTATTTATTATACTGATGTAATCTCTGTTTCTAATGTTCTTCAATTAAAGACAATATAAAACCATTGGAAATACAGCACATTTGGACTGTCACCCTACTGATTATTTCCTGAGCGTTTTAACAAGTGTGAAGAGCTCTGCTCTACTTTGAATGACCTGCTGGCAGTTACAGAAGTTAAACAGTAAATTATTTACATTTTTGGATTGTACATTAGACATGTCACATGCATGCAACATGTTGGTTTGCAAACCAAATACATTGTGAGAGAAAAAACAGCTTTATAGAATATTCTTTTAATTTTATACCTTGTCACTGGATAGATTGTGCACCTCTGATTTTAGACAATGCTTATAGAGATTAATAAATATAAGACAATTAAATAATACTTAAATAATGTGTATGCATCTCCCCAAGCTAAAAATGAACTTAGACCTTAACTAATACAGCTTTAAAAAAACAAAATTCTTCTGTTTGTTATTTCTGATGTCATGGCCACTGCCCCATATTGGCTGAAAACATTTCCATGAAATTTGTTGCCTCCCCCCCAAAAGGAGTTTTGATTTGTGTGTGATTGACAATTTCTTAAAAATATTTAAAGAGAATTTAAAATGAAGCCAGGTGTCATCAGTTTAATAATCTTTCTATTCAGAAATCCCTGGGTCAGCAGGGAGTAGAGTTCACATCTGACTGCATTAACACTTTCAACATCATCTATGGAATCCAAAATAGTAGCAAAATTAACACAAAGTAACAATGAAAATTGTAATGCAAAGTTTATCATATTAATGTCCCACTTGCATGCATGACGTTAAATTGTACCTATATTTAAAATATACCCAATACCTAAAATATTGCACTAATTACACAACCCTAAAGTGACCTTAACCTAAATCTACCCAGAATGTGTACTGTATGTTTATAGTAATGCAATGGTTTGCATGCTTTTATCAGTATTTAAATAATCCTAATATAAAGTGTGACCAGTACATAGTTTAATAATATTATATACTTTATACTTTTGCTGTTCATGCATAACTTCTTTTTTTGTTATATTTTGGCAAAATTAAGAATGTTACTTTTGAACATGGCAAAATGATAAAAAAAGATACAAAAATATTTACTTTGTATTAAAAGCAATTAGTTGCTTTCATTTTCCTCTAGATTATCAAATAAAAAACACAACATTTTCCAAGTAAACTATTTATGACTGGGCAACAACATCCACAGTATCTGTTCTTTGAAATTTGACTGTAATTGGCCTGGATCCTGTGACTGCTGTGGTTCTGCTATATTTTAAATTTTGTACCTGATTAATCCTCCATTACTTGGATTATGAAAAAGAGAAATTGACTATATAGCTTTTTCACTAAATAAAGTACTTTTGAGAGTTTGAGAGTTACACATTTTTCCATTGTAGTAAACATGTATTTATTTGGATTTATTGTTGTTATGTAAGCAATGAAATGTAAGCTGTAATATTGTGGCACATTAGAATATGCAGTTATTATGCATATAAGGCTTCATACACAACTTACAAGCTATGAACACAATTTGTTGTACCATGTGGAAATTACTGAAATATTGGCAATTATGGTTGTTACTGTATAAAGACCTAATATTTTCGAGATAGCATTTCATGCAGACCTCTCAAAACCTTTCTGACCATGTACATTGTTTTTATTGATTGAAATGAAATTGTTTCACAAATTGTATTTAATTAACAGTAGAAAAACCATTATGAACAAACATGAATTATTAGTTATAGTGTATTTATAAACATTATTCTACATTAAAAAATGTTGTAATTATTTGTTGTTCATTATTAATTATGACACCACTTAACTAATTAACTAATTGTTATTGAATTGAAATTTGTAAAGTGACCTACAGTTAAAAAAGAAAACAATGCAAATTAAGCATTTTATTAACTTGCCTTAATCTGAATATCTTCAGGTTTCCACTGGGGTCTCAATTTTTGAAGAAGTTTTGTTATCCCAAGCCGAGGGGATTGCTCATCAACACACACATCTAAATGTAATAATGCCTCACTTGCATTGTTTATAACAGTTTCCATTGTTTCTCTTTTTCAATAGATTCACAGCTCAAATGGTCAAAATCAGTTCAATGTGACAGCCTAAGGAAGCAGAAGCAGAATCAGCTTTACGGTCTGATTTCAGTTACCTATCAAGTGAGATCAGGTAGCTGTTGTTTCTTTAACTAGTATTCTGTTGCTTCAGACTTATAAGACCCCCATGTGCTGGGTGACTCAGCAAGCCATTGAGTTTATCACAGTGCAATGTTCTTTTGGGCATCATCATTGATTAGTTAGTGTTTACTTATTAACCCAGTTTTCAAACGAAAGGTAAATCTAAAGAGAAACATCACAATGATAGATGTGACATAAGCAGAATTTCCTGTTAATTTTTCAGCAAAAAAAGCATACCTATCTGTAGAACGTTGATGTATTTCATATAAGATGCACTTTAATATTGCTATATAAAAGTGCATGACATGCAATGTATATGACATGCATAGGTTCTGCAATAGCTCCACCAATACTAGCATAGTATTACTCTACATACAGTAAAGGCCAAAAGTTTGGACACACCTTCACATTCAATGTGTTTTCTTTATTTTCACAACTATTTACATTGTAGATTCACACAGAAGACATCAAGGATGTGAATGAACACATATGGAATTATGTACTTAACAAAAAAGTGTAAAATATTTGAACATGTCTTATATTCTAGTTTCTTCAAAGTAGCTACCTTTTGCTCTGATTACTGCTTTGCACACTCTTGGCATTCTGTTGATGAGCTTCAAGAGATAGTCACCTG
>JBAJNP010009661.1:0-13357 GCA_036877545.1 Yasuhikotakia modesta | reverse complement strand
TAGCGGTGATCAAAGATAGAAGCTCTGTCCTCAGAGACATGGCCTTCTCCCTGGACAACAGCTTCATCTACGTCATGTCAGAGAGACAGGTCAGAACACACACACACTCACTCACACACACACACACACACTCCTCCACCCGTAACTGCCTTACAGAAGCTGACAGCAGCTACTAATGAATGAGAGAGTGAGAGAGGAAGTGTCAGTGTGAGAGAGAGATAGATGGTGGGACAGCTAAAGAAGAAGAGATGGAGAATAAACAAGGTCATTATCCCCTCATCCAAACTGACTGCATAATGAAGAGAGAGAGAGAGAGACCTTTTTGTACAGTACAAAAATGCAGAGTTTGGGACATTTGTTTTATACAATAACATTATATATCAACATATATTTTTCTTATTTACATGATAAGTTTAACTTAATGCTGCAATCTGTAACTTTGTCGCTCTGCTGCCATCTCTGTTTGAAGCGTGAAACTGCAGGTTACTGACAGAGTTATTCTCAAATGTAGACGACAGGTTTATATTTTTAACAGCTGTAAAAATCTACAGACGTGTGATATAGTCACCGGATTTTCTTTCTGTTTACAGACGCACATTTCTCACGAAATCAGACCCAACCGCTTTTATAATAAATCATTTTTATAACCCTACCGTTGTGAATCAGGGAAAGTTTTGTGTTCTAGAGATTGTATTATATGTCGTGTTGTTCACAGATCTCATTTTCTTTTTATGCAGCTGGAATGCATTGCTTTTAGTGCAGTGATGCATTTGATTGGTTGAGCTGTGTTTAAATCTGACCTGTTGTATAGATGTATGTCAGTGGTTGTTTAATGTGGTGCAATATGTATATAGTCATACTGCCCAACCCTAATTCAGATTAAAGACAGACTGAGTGAAATAAAGATGGAGAGAGAGAGAGAGAGAGAGTCTCTAGAGGAGAAAAGAAAGAGACAATGCCTTCTCAGTCTACAGATGGACGGCTCGGCCACTTCCCAACATCTCAGGGCTTTTTTTAACATCCATTCCAGGGTTCTGATATCCCCTCTGGGCGGGACGTGGGCAGTGGAACGGGTCGGGTGTGGCGGGACGAGAGAAGCAGTAATGAGAGAAGTGGTTTAATGCACAGAGAGACAGATTCACATCGGATCAGTAAACCCAATGCATGCTGGGTAAGCCCCACTGGGCAGCAGTTGGCCGTAGGTGAGAGATGGAGAAACGTTGTCAGTATTTTATTAACTTTTTGGTTTGAGTCTCTGGTTGTTTAATGTTCTTACAACCTAAAACTGTTAGTTGAGGAGTTTAATAGCCCTGTCCTAAGGGCACCAGTACAGCGTCCTAAATGTTATTAGCAGTTAAATCCTTTATTTTTGAAGATCCTGTATTTCTTTGGATCTGTGCCGAATTGTCTATAGGGAGCAATTTTAGCTGAAACCTCAAAAGATTCATCCACCTCACGCAGTAATTCAGACCCATTCTGTCATAAAAGAGCCATCAGCGTGTTCTGTCATTACCTCAGCCTCTTTTCTCCCATTTAAAGTGTTTCAGGTGATTAATTCAATATCACAGATTATTAAGCGGCTAGCGTGGAGAGGCCGCGCCGGCTCTCATTGAGCTCTTTGAGGCGGCCTCAGGTTCGATTGCGCTCTTCATGTTCACTGTGTCGCCTCTGACTCGTTTCTCTGAGTAGTGTTAATGTTTAGATGCAGGTGTGAGGAGATGTGCACTTGTTAGGCTACGAGGGGGAGAAAACAGTGATGGCCGCTGTCATCCCGGCTCAAGCGGGTTTGAGAAGTCAGTCAGCGTCAGTCACATTTCACAGAGCAACAGGATTAGCATTCACCTTTCAACGCTTTCAACAGAGCCGGAGTGGAGGTTGTAATGGCTTCATGTTGGGTGTAATTTAATGAAAATGGAGCCAAGATGGCTGAAGTATTTGTTATGCAGCTCTCTGGGGTTGTGAAGTGTACCGCCTGAATGCATGGAGACAAATGAACACACACTCACACACACATTCACTCACATTTAATGTAGATGAGAAGAAAAAGCAAAACAAGTTAAAATAGTTGTTTACCCAGAATTAAAATTCTTCCATTTGTTTGTTTGACCCTCAATGGGGACATTGTGGCTTTATGTGTTACATCTATTTTCATAAGACCTGTTGTATAACACGAGTCACATGAACTGCTTTCTCACTTTCCTGTAACTCAGTTGACAGAACTTTCCGATAACAGATCAAAGGTTGTGGGTTTGATTCCCAGCGGCACATAAATATGTGCATTGACTTTATTTTGTTTTGTGGTGGACATGTGTAGACACTGAACTGCTGTTGTACAGAAAAGATGTGTGTATTTTAGATAGTTGTTATGTCAGCCCTGTGTTCAGTCCGTCTGCAGAGAGGATGAAAGAGAGGAATCGGAGGAGTGTGTGGAGTCTCAGATCACACAGGCGTGGAGACGCTGTCCTTTCCCTGGTAATTCATAGAGTTGTGATAAAGTGCCTCGGCTGTTTGGTTGGGGAAGAGAGCCAGAGGCTAACAGCTACGAAAGGTCAGCGCTGTTTCAGCTGATAACCGCTTCAGAGAGAGAGAGACAAAGCGAGTCTCAGAAACAGACCTGGAGACCTCCTCACAATATCACGCACATGCAAATGCGTGTCTTCTCGCTTTTGCCGGCTAACAGGGAACGTTCTGAGAGCGTTGGTTCAGTCAAAGCTGTCAATAAACGTTCTTCACATTATTATTTTGTTTTATATGTTATATAAACTTTATTTGTGAGTGTTTAGTGTTAGTGGAATGTGTACAGAAAACATTGGCTCTTTTAACCAACAATGCTGTTAAACCTACTAAAAAATGGATGTTTTATATGTTTGTAGAAATTCACAAAAACATTTTTAACATTTGTAAACATTCAGAAAATTATTGGTCAACATTATCTCTCTATAAATGCCTCCTCTCATTCTAACTCTAACCTAAAACTGAAGTCAAATGGCCAAACGGTGCAATTATTCTCCAATCAGACGGGGTTTGAGATTAGACTGTCAGCGTTTTGATTGGTTGTTTTAACGTTTAATCCGTCACACAATAAAATTCACATAAAAATTCACAACTAATGATTTATTCATTGAATTACCAGCGCTGTCGGTAAGAGCGTTCACAACATTTAATGTTGAGTTATATGATATGAACATCTGCTGCGATGTAAAGTCTCGTGTCTGCATCAGAAATGTAGAAATCTCTGATCACAGTTTTAGATATTGGCTTTAATGGGCCTCAGAAACTTTGATTTGGTGTCTGTCTCCTGGCAACTGTTAGGATTTTTGTGAAATTCTGTGGAAAAGCTTGAATGAGGTTTTGGTTTTCCCAACCACACCTGTTTCTCCAGACATGTGCTGTCATTCTGCTGTGTTGTTTCAGGAGCATTTAAACTCAAACTAAACTTGAGAATCTGAGATCTGCCCCTCTCACCCCGCTGCTCACGAAAGCAACGTTACCAAGATCATCAAGCAAATAAAACGGCCTCCGCGTTTCCGCCCCAGCAATTTCTCTCCAAGTGCTCAGCTGTGAAATTTAAAATCCGTGCATGGCTTCCCTTTTCCATGTCTTGAGGAAGCAGATTATTTGCTGTGTGTCTTTGCACACCCTTAGCCCCCGCAGGCACACACACCTCAGGTTTCTGTGCTATGTGTGGACCTTCTGTAGTCATAATGACTTTTATACTGTATAAACCGTATATTCTATCCTCTAGCCCTTACAGAATACTCTTCATGTTATAGAGGCATCATTTAGTATTTAGTCTCATAATCAGTTTTCTCACAATGCAGGTGTGTGTGACTTTTACCATCCTTGTGGGGGGATTTGAGGAAAAACGAGCACACACACACCTTTGTCCAGGATGTGTTGGAAATGAACCGTGTGGTTATCAAACACGAGGAAATGGGATTTTTCACCCAGAGTGAGATTGTTTGAAGGCTCTTGTCTCTCTCTCAGCTCTCTCAGCATCTCTTAAAATAACAGCCATCTCCTCTCCTTCCATTATCCAGCTGTAGTGTGTCTGGAGTCATCAGTGTGTTCTGCACAGCCCTGCAACATTAGAGCCTTCGCAAACGTATGCATTGAAAATCAATGTTACATCTCGTTCTCTGACTTATCAATGGCCCTGTATTGTTGTGTATTTGTATATTTATATGTCCTGTAATGGAAGCTCCCTGTAGTAAGCGCTCAGAAGTAAGTGTGTCTGCAGGACTGAATTACACTGCATTCTGTTGGAGTCTTTTGTTTTTCTTTGTTGGATTTGAACGACCCCTTATACTGCATGCAGATTGAATTGGCCAGCAGCCACTGATGTGTGTGCGTGTGTGTGTGTGCGTGTGTGTGCGTGTGAGTGTGTGTGTGCGCGCGTGTGTGTGCGCGTGTGTGTGCGCGTGTGTGTGCGCGTGTGTGAGTGTGTGAGTGTGTGTGTGTGTGAGTGTGCATGCGTGTGTGTGTGTGCGCGCACGCGCGTGTGTGTGTGTGTGAGTGTGTGTGTGTGTGTGTGTGTGCCGTTCTTCAAGTGTGTGCGCATATGTGTGTGGTGTTCTGTGTGTGTGTGTGAGGCATTCGGTAAGTGTGTGTGTGTCAGTGTTTGGGGGTGGGGGTGTATATGATAAAAGGACTAACAGGAAGTCAGCGGAGCGAAGAATTTGATTAATAAGAACAAAGCAGCGTTAATATTCACTTAGCAGAGGTGCTAACACACACACACACACACACAACCCCTGATCCTTATACACAGCGCACAGGAAAATTCCTGCTTGACATCTGTGATGTGAGATGTGACATCTGCAGCTGACAGTGGCTAAACTGAGGGACTGTGTCTAAAGTGCTAACAAATATGAAAACAAAAGTGTTCAATGTGTCCCCGAGCAGATGTCCTTTAGTGACCCTGTGAAAACGGCAGCTTCTGCTAAAAAAAGGGCAACAAGGAAAGAGTCTTGACCAGTGACCTGTCGTTTCATGATCAGCCAATCACTGTCACTCCTTGGACAAAGAGCGAGATGAACTCTAGCTGTCCACAGCCAAGAATGAAATGTGCATTTTTAAAGCGCTATAAATGAGAAATAAGATCCAGTGCGTTTATGAAAAATCGGACCAGTTCAGCTGTGATGTCCACATCAGTGGACATTTAATATCTCAATCGTTTCAGCCATGAGATTAAATGAGGGCCAGAGAGTGAATTTGAGAGTCTCCTGTTCCTCCAGTTTGTCGTATGAGAAAGCGGTTTAGGTTTCTCACGATTGTCTCATTTTTAGAGTCTGCATTTATAACATTTTTTTTAAATGTACAAATTCTTTTTTTATACATTCAGTTTAATTATAATTATATTATATAACCTTCTATACTTTTTAAATACCTTTACTGTATTTGAAAAATAATGTATTTTCTTTTTATTTAGGTTTAAAGGAAAAGAAAAGGAGTAAATGCAGCAGACTTCTGTGAGTGATGACAAAAGATTCAGTGAGTCGTTTGTAAATGATTCAGTGAAGCGAGGCATTCGCAAAACTGATTCAAACCCTCCACTTGTTTAAATCCAGTAGTTTTTTTATGTAAAATTTTTTAATTTTTTACATTTTCTCACAGACACGTAATCTGCTGCAGCATAGTCGTCCATTACAGACACGTACTGTATTAGAACAAATAGCTTGAGGTTTCAATTTCTGCCACACGGGAAATATTGTGTAGCTATCACATCATGTGACCATGAAATCAGTGGAGATGCAATGCTAGCCTGTGATGTTGGATGGCAGGAGGTTGTTCGCGCTGCACAGAAGCCCATATAACCGTCTGACATCTGCAGGCCGTTACGCTAACTGTGATGAGCTGCCAGTGTGTGCATTGTGCTAACGCCAATCATTCTTCTTGATTAGCCACTGCGTCTTGCTAGCATTCTGTCTTGCTAACACAATGCCAGCCTAGTAAATAGAAAACATTGTCTGAACCTTGGCTAACATTCTCTCAGTTATCAAAAAACTTTACGCTCATATATTGAAAATGTTATTTTAAAGTTATTTGTGGAACGTTATAAAAATGTAACAGTTTGATTAACGTTCCTGCTGATGTTAATTTAACATTTAAAAAAGTGGTAGAACTTTTTTGCAGAACTTTCTAAGTAATTTGTTACTGTAACGGTTTTGACTTTTTTGTTACTTCATTCTTGCAGCCTAAAACTGTTAGCTGGCAGGTCTGATTGATGCAATATTGTCTTTTGTCTCTGATTTTTCGGGGTCACCGCTTGCGCTGTAGAGTGCACAGGTGGGGAATCAATTCTAATGATGGGCTGCTCACCAGAGCCACGTTTCAGTCCTAGCTCAAGTGTTCACTGACAGCTTCACTTGATATTGACAGAGGGACAGATCAGGATAAATGCGCTTGTCAATACATTCAGCGTCCGGCGTTATTGATGAAGCCATTTAGGTCTTTCATTCTCCCAAAACTGGTTCCAATCTTAGGCTCTCTCCGGACACCTGGAGGCTTTATGTCTGAACGTAGCATATATTGCACTCCATGGGTCAGTGCTTGGCCCCGATGCAGTGTATCAAACTGCCAGGGTCAACATAAAGGTCAGGTGTATGTGGACTCGGGGCTCAGAAAGGTCTTTATGGCAGATAGTCTTTCTGTTCCCCCTTCAGACACATCAGCAGATTTCCTTCTCTGTGAGATTGGAAAGAACCTCAAACTAGCTTCACAGAACCTCAGCATGTTATTGAAGAGGGAATAAAGCTGCTCTTTTATTTCCCAAGAGACTTGGAGAGCTTTGCTAATGTGTCAGTTGAGTTTGAACTTTGTCCCAGGATTTCTCTCATAAAAGTTCTTTGAGAGTCATAAAAAATATAAGAATGGAGGTTTTAAAATGAATGTTTACTGTAAAACTGAGTAAATTGCAAACCTTAGATCATTTAGTCCTTTGTGGCAAAATTGGATGAGGCATGTTTTGTGTGTTGTTGAGATCTCTTCTAAGACTGTAGAGGAAACATGCAAAATTACTGAGGATTTTTTTAGGAAGTGCATATAAGATTTCTTCTGCAAATGTCTGAAGTTTCTCTCATTGCTGTCTTAGAAAAATAATTGAAATATTTGGTTTTTCCCCTTTCATACAGATGAACCGAACAGATTCCTGTTCTACCTCAGGGACTGAAACAAACCTTCACAAACTCAACATGCTTTATGTGGTGGAGCAATCGCTCGTGTTCCTCTGCGCGATGAAACCCACCCCTCCGTTTGCATTAATCCCGGCCTATGTAGCATTAATTGACTTAAGCAGGGATTAGCGCTAATCAGGTTTTGTGCACAGAAACCATTGGTTAATTCTAACCTCATTATTTGATAGCAAATTCTTCTCAGTCTCCATCAACTGTATAATTAAAATCAGCACTTCCTGCAGGAGACGGTCTCTCGGTTTCTCTCTCCCCTCAGCAGAATCTGGGCTATCGATAAATAATTTGCTTCACCGAGCAGCGAAGCAGTTTTCTGTTATTCAGCTGAAAAACCTGCAGCGAAAGGTCTTTGTTTTTTAGTCAACACACACACACACACACACACACCTCTGACCTCTGACCTGTCCGGCTAGTCATAGATTTAGTACAGCATGCAGCGTTTTTTGTTTTTGAGTTACTGATGTTTACTGATGATTTTGAGAACGTTATTTAAAGATTTTGTTAATTTTGTCATGTTTTAAAACAATCTGATAATTACTTCTGAGGTTTTGATGAATATTTGAGGTTTTGATGAAGAGATTTTGAGGTTTTATATGAATTATAACTTTTTATAAAAGTTGTAACGTTACTGCAAGAAGGTGTTTTGATAGCGTTAGCTAGCATTCTGAGAATGTTCCCTGTTAGCAGGTTTGTCACATCTGGTCTTATCTCAGAAATTGTTAGGAGGAGTTAGCGGCACAATCCGCACCTGCTGAATGTTTCCTTCAGGCCTCTGGAGATGAGGTTGGTTTACCAGCCTCAGATGAGGTTGTGGGTTCCTGTTATCTGCTGCATGGCTTGTTTAGGGCCGTTTGATGCTTTATTAAGTGACTGTGTCTCTGTGAGGCTACAGAACAACACGGCTAGCGATCAGAACTGCGGTGTAGACGAGGTAAAGGCTGTATCGAGCTTCACAATCTTTCTGTTGTTTGTCAACCTTGAGTCGGACCACCTGTCGTGAGATGTCAATAACATAAAATGGCTTGACAAGCGTTAGAGATGGTGAGTGGTTAAACATGGTCCCTGCTGTTTTGTCGAAAAATGTGCACAAAGGAAAAGTAAAATTGAGCTGTGAAAAGCAACCTTTATTCTCCAGAGATTATGGGAAACAAATTGTTTGTGTCTTATTTTGTGTTTGTTTTAATTAAGAAACTTTCATAAGAAAGATTATTCAGAGAGAGTTATTTGTTTTGACATTTTTACCCTTTTAAAAATATTTTATCCTCTTTTCTCTAAAAATTTAGTTTTTTAAATGAAATATTTTTGAGAATCTTAAGTTTTAAGTAAGTTTTAAAGCTCAACATCTGAGCTGTAAAATGTCCCTCTGGTGTTAAGTAACACAAGTAAGATTGTTTGGATGTTATTTATTATTAATGGAGTCCAGCTTTTTAAAGACTCTGGAATAACAGAACTCCTGTCCTCCTCAGATCGATCATATCTGTCCGTATTGGAGTCGAGTCGGACCATAATGGAGATAGGAGCTCTGGTCCCACTGAGCCGCGTGCTTCCAGTCAGATCCGCTCAATGAATCCTGCTTTTACTCTGCCCAGTGTCAAAGTGGGCTTGTGCTCTTGCTTATTTTGTGATGAGGGGCTGTAAATGAAGCCCCCCTGTAGATTAACCCCCCCATATCCCCCCGAGCTCCTCTGCAGGTTTAGCTGCCGCTCTTGGCGAGTCCTGAGTGACGTCCGGCACCACAGCGGCTGCCAGATCCACATATGCTCTTTGTCTGGGTTGCTAATGTTTCAGACGCGAGCGCAAACGCCCCACGCGGCGTGATGTCGTTGTTTTCCATGGTTACGCAGCGGTGATGTCAGGTTCCACCTTTTTGGACATGCTGTGTGTCTATTTGAGCCTCTGCTGTCCGTCTAATGTTAGCATTGCTGGCTGACAGTGAAAAGAATCAATCTAGCATCCCCTTCTGTCCTTGTGTGAAGATCATGTTTGGGTAGCTGTCAGCACAAAGCGATGGATGCGGTTTAAACCTGTGGGCGCCGCATGTTTGTGTTGTTGACTCTGGAGAGAAACACACTGAGCTGTAGTCGGCTCTTATGAGCTAATGTTTTAACACACCTACTGCTTGTGGCCTTTGATATGTTAATAACACGCGGATGGTGTCGGGTTCGCTTAATAAGAGCCAGTTCCACATCCTCAGGTTTTCCATCTCCTCTGCGTGACCCGTTCTCCGGAGCGAGACGCGACAGCTTATTGACAGGAGCGTTGTCTTCATTTATATGCGTTTGGAGTGTGAGATGCGATCTCATCACAGCAATAATACTAATGCGGTGAGAGTGTATTGCTTTCACAGAGCGTCGGGTGGGTGGGCAGTAGAAACGTAGAAGAGACCAAAGAGTGATGAATGTTCTTCAGCAAACATCAGAAGGTCAGAATGAAGATCACTGCAGACCTGGGAGGTTTGTTGAGAGTTTTTTTTAAAGTGTTACTGCAGCTAAACTGCCTTCCTGCAGCTCAGCTGGTTATGGGAACGCACACGTCTTGAATGTGCTGCTTGGATAAATGTGTCTGCCACATGCATAAATGTTAATTTCATTTGAAGTAACCATTTTGATACAATTCAGGTGGAACCGCAGTAAACATTTTTTTGTATTTTGTTTTTTTTTTTTAGATTTTTTGTATTCTGTAAACTAGACACTACAGACATTATTAATTCAAAATAGTTATTGATCAGTCGGGTTAATAAGTGCCTGTTTGTTAAACTTTAACTTTTGGTTTATTTTTGACTTATTCATTACATCCTTGGTGGGGCTAAAATAAAATAATTCATACAGAGAATGAGACACAGAGATTCGTCTTTAAACTTTAAAGATAAATTGAATATTACGCCTTATGTAACTTACATGAACAGAATAAAGTACCTGTAAATCTGAGAGATATTAGCTATAAGCTCATATAATCTGAAGGGGCTTGACTGCACATCCAGTCCAAAAAATAAGGGGCAGAATTTGCTTTTCACGTTGCTGGATGGATGTAGAAAATGAGATTCAGAGACAGGAGAAGCTCATTACCGGAATATTCTTGCGGCTTCCTCTTAGACAGAGGCGGAGGTGACTGTCAGGGTTCCTGGATTAAATGAGGCGAAAGGAACTCCATGTGTTTTTCTTCACGTTTTTTTCTACCTATTATTTCCTGTTTTAGAGTTCCTCTCAGAGTTAATAAACATCTCCTTCTCTTCTGTCCTGAAGGAGGAAAAGAAATTGGGCCGTATCTCGCATCACCGTCCCAGAATCTCATGATCCGCTGAGTGAACTGAAGGATGGAGCATCAGTCGCATCCGTGCGGTTCTGCTAAATTAGTTTTTCACGGGTCTGTCATGGGCTCGCGGCGGAATGGAAGAGGCTTTGTTTATGACATGACTGGTACCAGACGGGACCACCTGAGCCATCGCTCGGTTTTCCCCCCTTTTCCCCAAACCCAGCCAGCCAATCACACGGAGCGTGTTTCTCCGGACCAGCCAAGAGAGCAGTGGGGTGCAGCCAAGCCACCATCTGTACACACACACACACGCATGCAACACACACACACCACAGACTTCCACAAATGTGGAGGGGGGCAACAGGCAAACAAAGACACCCCAACAAACATGCTGAGATACACAAACACACGTTTTTTCCTGGTTTATGCTGAAGCGAGGAATTTTGATGTTGTTTTTGTTCCAGAAACAAAAGAAGGGCTTCAGCTGAGGTTTAAATTTCACAGAATCAAACCGGGATTATGATGCGTCCCCTCCAGGGTCAGAGCGACCCGCTGTCTGGCTGCGTTGTAGAAATCAATAAGCCCCTGTCATGCGGACCCCCGTTTGCTTGTGTGAGAGAGGCAGAGCTGTCAGCCTGTTGCTCTGAGGATGGACGGCTGAATTATTTATCCTTTAGACAATAGGGAACGTTTTGAGAATGTTGGCTAACATCCTCTAAAAGTTTCCTCAAAGTTATCAAAGCATTATAGGCATTATAATATTATTAGCATTTATATTATTAATATTAATAATAAGTTGTGAGTGCAATGTTTTAAAAATGTTGCTGTTTTGAACATTCCTAGATGGTTTAAAATATATTGAAACATTAGAGAATTATTTTTACAACCTTAATTGCAAAGCTGTGTGTGAATTACCAGTTCAGAGACCGGCGTCCCACTGATCTGAGATCTGTCTGTAATACTGGCCACCCTCATGTCAACATAAAGCTCTCCGTCTTTGTCTGATCTAATTAAACATCTGCTATCTTCTGAGGTGTGTTAAGGATGTTATTTATGACTGTAAAAGCATCGCCCGGCGCTTGAATGTGCCATTGTTGGGGACGGGAGACATATGGTTGGTCACTGTGTTTAGGGGCTCATCAGTTAGCGTATCTGACAGACGTTTTTGACCGGGGCTGCAAGCTCAGGCCTCAGACCTAGAGAAAGTTCAAGACCTGTCCCGCCTGCTACATCTCACGGGAGGTTTCGGGGTCTAATTGACAGGCTGACGGGTGGGCAGGTTTCAGGGCTTTACTGTGTTCCTCCTGGGGGGCTCCCAGCAGCTGCGCCCGACCGCCGCTTTCCCAAAACGGGCAAACAGGGGCGCTTTCTCATTAGTGTCACAGGATGTGGATACTGTAGTGGTGGGGTGAGGCAGTGTGGAACACCATTTTGTCATTTCTGACAGAGATTTTGTACATATGCCGGTGTGAGGCCTGAAATATGGTTAAATAATGCAGAAAACACACATATGTCTTCACTGCTCAGCTCCAGAGAGAGAATCGCAGTCATACATTATTGATGTTCTCACTCTGTATCGACTGGCTGCAGTTTTGAGACTATAACACAGGTCTGATCTATCACTATATTATTCTACTCTTTCTGCCTCTCTCACTCTTTTACTACCCGAATGCATTTCCTGTAAACTCTGCCCCCATTTCCTAAAAGTGTGTGTGTGTGTGTTGTACTGCTTTACATTGTTATGAGGACCAAATGTCCCAACAAATATAGTAACCTAAGTTTTATAGTTTATAGAGAGATTTTTGTGGTGGTAAAGGTTTCTTTATACTACATAAATACTACATCTGTGGTTTGCTATTGATATGCACAGACAACACATTAATTCCTCAGTGTGTGTAAACAGGAAGCACATTTGGAATAATACATTTACATTAGAAGCCTCCTAATGCGAGGCCCATATTTAGCTTAATGCACTTACATGAATTATTCAGTGTGTTTGTTGTGATTTTGTTTTTTCTAAATAAGATTTTGGTGAGAACAACTTTTCTTGGTGGAGGGATTCTGTGTGTTTTCATATGGTGAGGTGTTTGTGACATTGTGTGTTATATTCATGTCTGTACTGTAACTAACGTTGGCTGAGATTTTCTCTGATTTTGGTTCGTTTTTATAGTTTACAGTTTTCAGTAAACCCTGAAGTGTTGAGTTGCTTCGTTGAGTTGAGTTTAAACATTTTGGCCAAATCCTTTACACACACATGGCTCGGCAGAGGAAGATCAGAGCTCTGCTGTAACACAAGTTAAGAACCCTCACTTTTCATCTTAAACACAATCAGACACGATGCTTCACTCCGAAATAACCATCGATTTTCAGTTAGAAACCATCTAATGCTTTTTGAAGTTGTTGTGTGCCGGAAACAGTGAGCTAATGTTTCCTCTGATCGGTCGGTTAGCTCACTTGCTGTGTTTTGTTGCCATTTGAGATTGTTATTTAGCTGTGGGCTTGTCTAACTTGGATGTATGTGTATTGTTCTGGTGGACAGTAAAAAGCCGACGTGACATTTAAGTTGTGAGGGGATTTTAAAGGTCAGGTGATGAGCGTTGATGCTGCACGGATCTGTGCTTTTAATGTAGCTGCTAATCAGTGCAGTTCCTCTGTGTCTTGATGTTTCTTATCAAACTATTTTCTTTTTAAACTGAGAGGCGCTTGCCAATGCAAAACTCACTAGCGTCATGCTAAAGAGGGTTTTTTGTATGTTGTATGTAAGTTTGTTATGTAGGTTTAGGACTTTCTACACAGAAGTCCTTATCTTTCTTTCTTACACACATCTTCTCGCTCTCTCGTCTCTCGCTCTCTCTCTCTCTCTCACACACACACACATCTCTCTCTCTCTCTCACACACACACACACACACACAC
>JBAJNP010009660.1:0-17723 GCA_036877545.1 Yasuhikotakia modesta | reverse complement strand
GTTTGTGTGTTTGTGTTTATGTGTTTGTTTGTGTGTTTGTGTGTGTTTGTGTGTGTTTGTGTGTGTTTGTGTTTATGTGTGTGTTTATGTGTGTGTGTGTTTGTGTTTATGTGTGTGTGTGTTTGTGTTTATGTGTGTGTGTGTTTGTGTGTGTGTGTTTATGTGTTTGTGTGTGTGTGTGTGTGTTTGTGTATGTGTGTGTTTGTGTGTTTATGAGGGTGTGTGTGTGTTTGTGTGTGTCTAAGTGGCAACCCTGTGTGATGTCTTGTGGGACCAGCAGGTTGTTGTGGAAGGGTGCTGGGTCATGCCTTCATTATAGGAAATATTCTGTAATGACTCGTGCCGGGGGTCCGGGGAGGGGCGGGGCAACTTGACACCCCAGCGCGTGTAATTGCCTCCTCATTTGCAGGCCATGCCCACTATAAAGAGCTGACGCAGTCATGTAGAACAGCGCTTGTGTGTTCTGGAGTTGTGAGCGTCGCATGTTTTGTGTGTCTCCTTTTCTTACATGCCCCCTTCTGTTCATTCATTTGTCTGATAAGAAGCTAACGATGTGAATATGGCGTTAAATAAGGAAGACGTCACAATTGTGGGAGATGAATACATCTGTTACCCCCTAGTTACCACTTAGCAACAGTAAATTCCACCCATAGTCTGGTCCAAATGTCAGACTGCACAGTTTCCTGGCTCTGGTTTGTCACGTATGTCGTTTTGAACTTTGACGGAGGTGTAGATCCTGTTGGATCTCATGCACACGTGATCTGATGTGATGGGATGTGATGTCTGCAGGCGGTTTCAGGAAACAAGACATGCTTGGCCTTCATTTGAAGCAGCATTGTGTGCCGTCACCCGAGTTATTAACCATAAATAAACATCTTGTAGTTTGAAGGTTTCATGCATGAAACGGTATAACAAAGACTGACACCGACTCTCTGATCCTGCTTTTAAAACTGAAATCCCTCAATCTTTGAAAACTGAAACCTGGTTCTTTCCTAAAACCTGTTATTGATCTTCAGCTAGGCGCACTCCCCCGACCTCATAATCCCTCTGACCTTTGGCCTCGCATTCAGGGTTCGAACAGGGAGATTATTAATCCACGTTCAGGCCCCTGACTGCGGATGTAATTACGTTTGCTCATAAATGCTTCATTAATACTGAGGAAAATCCCTCTGTGTGAACAGGGACTGTGTGTGAGGAGAGGTGGATTTAAAACAGAAGGATGTTATCACGACTGTTGGCAGGCAGACGGATCTGCTGGTGTCTGGATGAGATGGAGCTACGGATGCAGAGAGAAGAAATAAGATAAAGATTCACCCCATTCATTTGTGCTGCTGTTATTTGACTGGGCGATGAGTTTGTTTTCTTATACTTTTGTTAGTTTGGATATTTTCAGTGGCTGTTTTTTAATAAGCGTGTCGACAGCTTATTATTATATGTGCGCTAAAGACATTTGCATGCTGTAATTTTAGGAAAAGTTTTTTTTATCCCCTTTAAAGCATCGCCTGCACTGTTTTTGTCTTTAAAAGCATTTGGTCTGCTAAAACGCCCTGCTATCTGTTCTGTCAAACCGAGTTGATATGTTTAGCAGTTTTTGAACATCACGTCAGGTTGCTGAAATAAACAGTGTTTTGAAAGCCGCGTATTCAGATCTGCTGTGTGTTTTGCTAGCAGACTAGCTGAGGCGTCACCATGTAATTTGACTGTAGCAGAGACGGTGTCCCAGGCTTTAATGTTACCTAAATGATACGTGTGCAGGTTGTGTTTTTGTGGTGGGTGTGTATGTGTTGTGTCAATAATAGTAAAGTTTGTGCAGCTAATCTTAAAGAAATAGTTAATCCTTATAAGTGAATCATGTTAAAAGATATACTGTTAAAACATAAACGTGATGCTACAGAAAAAACTTTTTGGTTCCTCAAAGAACCTTTTTTCTTCTAGTTAACATGGAAGATACTGAGGCATTTTGTTATCTGTCGTTCCGGTTGCTTGCGCAGCCTCTGCATGTTTTCCGTGTTGTCGGCGGCGCTGCTGTGTGAGCGGACGTGAGACGCCGTGAGACGTTATCTCGCAGCGATGCTCTGCTGCTGGCATCGCCTGACTGCCGCTGTCATAACAACCGTGTCGTATTAGCTTCTCTAATCCGTCTCGCCGACCGTCGCAGTCATGAAGTGCTGAGTTATATCTCCATCACTTTAACTCATCTGTAAGACTCTCAGATACAGTTAGTAAAGCTAATTACCAGCAGGTTGTAGGATGTCTGAACCGGTGTGGGTTGATTCACTGATGTGAGATTTGGTCACCCGTGTGTCACAGGACTCAAGTGTCTCACATTTGTTTGAGTAACATTAAACTGAGATGGATGTTAATATCAGGTGTAAACAGAGCATAGGAGCTCGTGTAGTTAAACTGGGAGTTGTTGTTTATTTTCATTTGTCTCAAAACGTTTCATCTTTAATGCAGTGAATTGTTTTTTGATTTATCAAGTCAAAAGATTTCGGTTTCTCCAAACTTCTGTTGCCTCACAAAGCGTCTTTTCCTCTAAATAGTTTTTGTGGTTGAAGATGAAAACGCTGAACGCTTCTGCAGGGCCACTAAATCACTTCTGATCTTCTGAAGTGAGTTTATCCAGAGGGAAGTCGTCTCTGCTCATGGCTGATTGAATGGGGTCTGTTTAGCATTCACACGGCGGCAACGACACAGTTTACCAGCATTCAGGGATTTCCTCCTTTGCTTCTGGCTCTTTGTTTCACATTAAGCAACTTTTTTTGCCTTTTCAAGAGCATTAATTTCACAAACGAAGCCATTTTGGGTGAATATGAGAGGGGAAATTGTCAAAATTGTTTGCGTGACACAGATTCGCTTTTTTTGGAGACACTTTAACAGATTTGATGTTTTCCAGGACACAGCGCGGTATGAAAGCGTGTGTGTTGGGGTGTCTTAAGGTCGCCTGTGTGGTTGTTCAGATGAAAGCAACCTGGAAAACAGACTGGCCCAAATTTGGGACAGTTTTACCCCCCAGTCAAACCCCCACCTGGTGTCCCTATTTGACTCCCCTCAGGGTGCAAATGAACTCCTAAATGAAGTGTCACTCAGTACAGAAAATTGTAATGTATCTTTATAATGTGGCCTCTGCTGTAAGGCGTGTGGTGCAGCGAATAAACGCAGACCCGTCTCTGATAATGACATCTGACGGCCTGAAGCCTGAAGCGCTGTGTTTCGCCGCCCCAGACCTCACGCTACACACACAAGACGCAAGACAGAATTGATTTATTCAGCAGTGGGTTTAAAACAGTCATGTCCTGTTTACAGAAACACTGATAACACAGAAGTCGTTTATTTGCAGTGAGCTGGTGTTAAACTAGCGGGATTAATTCTTTTATAGGGCGTCTGCAAATAATACACAACCCGTGACTTTATTAAGTGATAAAGCTTTTATTGTAAATCTGTAAGGCGTGTTATGTTTGTAAATGTCATTTAGCTCTCCTTTATCTGTGTGATAATTTATCCAGCCACAGACACAAGCAGTGTGTCGCTGTCATAAAGAGCCTTTATAATGAATGGTTTGTTTGGTAGCTTTCAGCAGATCTCAGTGGTTGCTAGCGCTGTGAGGTGAGTTAGCATAATGACTGAAGATGCTATAAATACTCGCTTGTAAATGGGACACATTGCATGTCACATACGTTTGGCGTCTTCAAATAGCTTGCTGCTAAACCACATAGCATTTTATTTCTGCGGAATGATACACGGCTCTTAAAGCGAGACCACAAGCGACTGCATCACCTCAGCTGCAAACTCTGACACAGTTTTAGCCACATTCACCGTATTAACAGAATGTCATGAGAAGAGATGCTTTGATCACATTCACGTGACAGATGAGAAACGCATTTAATAGTTATTATAAAAAGTTGTTCGTGTTTTATTTTAGTATACTTGAACGTAACAGCAGTCCGCTCCGGTCTCCTGCCCTTCCGATGATCTCTTCCTGTGGAAACGTCTACCAGGCGTTACCTGTGAGAATCCCACAGGATTAAAGAGAAGACACTAACCTCAGCTCCCATCTGGATGTCAGTGTTGGGTTTCAGCCGCTGTCTGCGTTGCATGAAAGCTTCATTTGGCATTTGTGTCGGTCGCCCAGAGGAATTCTGGGACGTGTGACCCATGCAGCTGAGCCTCTCAACACCTCAGATTTTCACCAAAAGCTGCTGTGTTGATGTTTACTGGGTTGTTGTGGACGTTTTGAGCTCTGCTGGGCCAGAAGCTCATTAAACCTTTAATTCCCATGATGCTTTAGGTCAGTTTAGGGTAAAATGCTTCAACAGATGAGCTGTTGCCCAACCAAGATTGAGGAGAACAAAATATGAGCTCAGATGAATGAGAACAGTCACTGTTCCTTGCTTCCAGTCCACTAGAACCCTAGAACCTGCACCCTCCTCTTCCCCATCAGAACCTGTTTTAATCAGGTTTATAGAATTACAGATACAGTGTTTACAAGGGGCGACTGGCTGCCGCTGACCGACTTCAGCACAGAAACTGGGTCGACGTTTTTTCAAACTTTATTTTCTCCACTCGATCGATTCTGATCACACGCCTGCAGGAATAATGTAGCACAAGCTAGCCTGACTTTTTATAGACAGCGTGTTGAAATTAGCCATGCAGAAACACTATCCAGTTAGCAAGAATGTTTTTATGATTGTTCGGTATGAAACCATCATATTGTAAAAAAATCTGGAGCTTGTTGTATGTAAGGTTTTTTGTTGTAGAAGGTTTGTTTATCTAAAGTTATTTGCACACAAAAAATGGTTTTAAACTAACTGCTTTAAACCAACCTGCTAGAGAACTAGTGTTTGTTCAGGTGGACCATAAACTTAAAATCATGGAGTTATTAAGATACCCGTGTGACAACTTGCCCCAGTCTTTCTAACCATTAAGCAGTTTTCTGTCTTTAAAACTGTGTGTTTATGTAACTGACATTGCAAATGTTTGCATCTAACAGATTTAAATCACTTTGTTTGGCTGCTGGAGTCATATTTAAGTCTCATGCAGTAATCCTGACCCCTGAGCGTCATGCATCGCAAAACATGCAGGCATGCGAGCTTCCCAGCATGTGTGGAATTTTAAACCGCATGCATGCAGCCGTACAGAGGTCGGTTTTAACGCTCTCGGATTTCCGTCGCTGGGTTTCTTCTGCTTCTGTGGCGCGCATGTTTTCTTGACATTTCCTGAAGAGGTTTGAAAACAGAATGTCAGCCGGTGTTTGTGTGTGACACTGATTCAGAGGGATTTGTGTTCATCTCCTGATGATGCCTCCTGTGTGTGTGAGAGTGTGTGTGTGAGAGTGTGTGTGTGAGAGTGTGTGTGTGAGAGTGTGTGTGTGAGAGTGTGTGTGTGAGAGTGTGTGTGTGAGAGTGTGAGAGTGTGTGTTTGAGAGTGTGTGTGTGTGTGAGAGTGTGTGTGTGAGAGTGTGAGAGTGTGTGTTTGAGAGTGTGTGTGAACACAACTGTGGTAAAACAAATTTAGGAGCTTTGTTTCTTCTCGATGTGTGATGTGTAGTTCTCCACAAAAGGGAAAAATGAGTGTCCATTAGGAATGCTGTTTAACTACAGCTGGACTTTAAAAGAGTCTGACGGCCGGGGCAGAAATCCGCAGCGGAATGCTGTGGTGGGAAAACTGCTCGGAATCTTTGCAGAAAGTTAAACGTGTTGTACACATTTAGCTCAGATATATTAAAAGCGATGTTTTGAGATGTTTGCATGATGACTGAGGCTTATGGGTTTTGTGTCTTGTTAATGCGAGTCGATCCGTGCCGGTTCAGAGACGGCTGTTTGCAGTGAAATATTGACTGCTTGTACAACACTTGTGTTCTGAACATTTGTGCTGCTTGCCCACAAAATGAGTGTGTAATTCCCAAACAAACAAATACTGATCATGATTGGTGACAGACTCTCTCTCTCTCTGTCAGTTTGGTTTATGTTGGATGTTTTCTAAGCACACAGTTACCCCTGATCCCTAACAAGGGCAGCTGTCTGTGCAGTAATTGGCAGTTGTAGCCCTCCAAACACATGCAGCCTCCACAAACACCACACTGACTCTGTGGTCTGTCAGTGGACATATGGACAGCCGGACGCTTTGTGCTCACCTGTTACAGCCCTGATCCACACGGCAGCCTCGAACCGTGAGCCGTAGGTTGTGTGTGTGTGTGTGTGTGTGTGTGTGTGTTAGGTCATCAGTGCATCTTCTGTGGTTTGACAGCAGAACTCTTGTTTGGAATAATGATTGTGGATTATGTTCTGGTGGGCCGTTGAACTGGTGGTCCACGCTTCAGCGAGTTCCAGATTTCTGCTGTGAAGACTTTCTGTTTTGGACTGCCATCAGAGAGAGAGAGACAGACGGACAGAGAGACACACACAGAGAGAAAGAGAGAGAGGTTTTGACTGTCCTGTGCTCCTGTCAGCTGCAGTCACAAAACGTCACTCATCTGTTTTCTGAAATCTGATTGGTTGTATCAGTCAGGAAGAACATGAGTCTAGAACGTTGTTTATGATAATATGATTGCATGTGTGTGTGTGTTGTGCGAGTGTGTGTGTTTGGGTGTGTGCGAGTGTGTGTGTGTGTGTGTTTGGCTGTGGCCATGTCTCTGTGTCCTGTCAAACAAAGCTGGGCCACCACAGCTGGGTTAAATGTTGCTGGTCATTGTAAAGCGTTTAATGTCTGAAAGACTGGTTTACCCATCGAGAGGAACACATCAAAGCCAAACGTATGAAAGCGTTTTTAAACCAGCACTCGATTGTTTGAATCTTTCTCTCGTGAGCTCCACAATCCTCTCATCACTGTTGTGCAGTTCAGGTTGCAAAACACACAAACGACCCACGTTTTTGTTTTACAAACACGACCCTGTAATTCCATATTTTATATTTCTATTGCATAATATTACATTGTCATTTTAACCCAGTGTTTGATTTGTAGATATAAAGGCTGTATTTGTTACTGTATTGGCTAACATCCTCGTACGTTATAGCAGCGTTTTCACCAGTTTACATTGGTTTGTGAACATAGATGGACGTGTGTTTGTGAAGTCATTTTGTGACTATTTATGAACCATCTTTGCAGCTTGTTTTGTTTGCCGGCGAGCTGACATATAAACGTTCAGTGTAACTGTCACGTTTGCAGATTTTCACACATCTGAGTGTTAAACAGACATGTGAAGAAATGTAGTTTGTATGTGTTTACAACAGTTTGTCACACGAGGCTTGTCACCTCACCTGACCATCTGCTCCTCCGGTTCTTGTGCTGGAGAAGATAAATTATAGATCTGTTTTGAGGGGCGAAGACGCCATGTCCAAATCTGTCTGGTGTAAGAAGAGCAACAGTGTGAGAAGAAACTTCAAGAAACCGGAGTGAAGTGAAACTGTTTGCTCCTCAGATATAACAACCACAAGAGCAGAGTGACTAAAGACCACAAGATTGTGTATGTGTGTGAGTGTGTGTGTGTTTGTCTGTGTGTGTGTCTGTCTGTGTGTCCTTAGGAACTGCCAGTCAAGGTGATGTGATATAATACAGCCTTCAGTATACCACACAGTATAACAAATGTGTGTGTGTGTACCTGTGTGGTTACATTAAAACTTCTCTTTTAAAGTCTAGCTGTGTCACAGCAGATGTATTCTGCTTCACCTGATGGTGTGTGTGTGTGTGTGTGTGTGTGTGTGTAAGATTGCATCTTCACAGACAAAAAGAGAATCATTCAAACTAAATTCTCTCTTTTTTTAAGTATGAATGTATGTATTGCATGTGATATTTAACAGTGTGTGAGGAGATATGATGGCAACATTAGTAACTCTTAACATGCAGTGCTGTTAGGTCTGAACCACATGATGGTCTGGTGTGAAATCAGGATGAAAAATACAGAAATGCTTTTCAAGCTTTAAGTATTTAAAGCTTTAATCTGACATCACGGCAGATCATGTCTAAATCCACACACACACACACACACACACACACACACAGTTTGACCTATATTTTCATTTAATCACAGTCATGTTTGATTTACTCTGTATGTGGTTTCTGTCAGTCCGGCTTCAGCATGTAGTGGGCAAGTGTCTTTATGATGTTTTCAGGTCTTCTACACACACACACACACACACACACACAGACGTTTGTCTCCCTGTTACACCATGTTTTATTGCGTTTAGTTGCATCACATCCGTGTTTCTCAGAGGGATGGACTCTTTCATTTCAGCCCCGTTAAAACTCTTGCCGCTTTGTGTCTGGCGTGATTTTATCTTTCACACCCTCCGTCACGCAGAACCTTTTGCGCTCCACCTCATCCGTCCTGTACACCCGTTTCTCAAATCTCCACTTGTTGTTTCTCAAACCACTTGTTGTTATTATTAACGTCACGTCTTCAGATCTGATGCGGGTTTGGGTGAGTGTGTTCTGATGTCACATCCAGGGTGAGAGAGACGTTCTCTGTCAGAACACGAACCCTTAACTTACGTTCACATCAACACAGACTCTCTCTCTCCCAGCAGCTGCAGAATGAATGATTTTAACAGCAGTCGTGCCGAGAGCTTCTCAGCTCCTGTTGTGAAGCTCAGATGAATCCCTGGTTTGTGTGTTTTATATCTGTGTGTGTGTTATATCTGTGTGTGTGTGTGTGTGTGTGTGTGTGTGTTATATCTGTGTGTGTGTGTGTGTGTGTGTGTGTGTGTGGGTGTGTTACAGTGTGGTTGAGGGTACGAGGTGAGTTGGTTGTGGAGAGATTCTCTACATTACTATGGAAGGAAATACTGGAAATGTTTTCTGTTTTATATCGTTTACACAACATGTTAGCCATGATTTAATGCGAATAAAAAGGTTGATGATTCGATTGTAATTACTGAGACTTGCTCTCCAGTGCTGGAGTTTATGAAATTTAATTGGTCCCTAATGCTTAGATGGTTACTGTACAAGCCGTGTATCCTGTTTGTGTTATAAAAAAAAGATATTGCTTGTATTGAGAGCTTTGGTACAGCAGCGTATAATTGTTTTGCAACTTTTTAATCCTCCCTACAAAATATTCCCAGTCTTTGCATAATTTATTGACATGCTACAGAACGTTTCGAATGTTTAGAGCTAAATATTGTGTTAATTATTCATTCTCCATTTTGACTCCGGGTCCAGCCCGGATTCCAACATATATTTGCATTTTAATGAGGTCATAAATAATTAATGAATCTAGAGGTTGATGATCTGTCAGGATCATTGTTGGATCATAAATCTGATGAATTAACTCACTCTGTATGAGGTTAAAAACACATTAGGATCCTTTAAAAGCAGTTAACTGCATGTTAATGAGAGGAGGGCCAGAGTGTTTGTAAGATGGTGGATGTTGGCTGGGAACAGATTTTACGGCTGTATCACCACAGACACGATTCAGTTCCTCGTGGTCAGTTGTGTGTGAACACTTCAGAGGGATCGGTTTGATCGCTCAGTCTGTCGGTTACAGATGGTTTGCCAGTGATAAAACGCAGATTTCAGAGGCTTTGAGAGGCCGTCTTTCAAATACAGATCACCTATAGTCCAGTGTGACTGTAATTTAGCGTTAATCTGTGTTAATACAGAATTATTTATGAATGTCATAGTTAAAAAACTTCTGAAGTGAGCAGCTGTGTTTTTACAACTTTTTACACTCATTTATAGTTTGCAAACCATTGTGATATATATACATGTGACATTCCAACTATTCTCATGTATTGTGCAGCCCCAGTTAAAAATCACTTCCTCAAAAAGGACGTTTCCTGGAGAAACGCTGTATGTTAGGAGATTTTGTTGTGTAATGACATGAAATTCATCTGTGGCTTAGGTGTGTAAATATTTGTGATGTCACTGAAAACATTATTGTGTGTTTGTGTTTCTCACACAGTTGTTATTGTTTCATCTGTTTAAGGGGCATGTTTTCATCTCGCTCTCTTTCTCACGTGTTTATTTGTAACCTCTTTCTTCAGGTAATTAAAAGACAACACGAGGTTTTTAGGAGGACTGCAGCTGTTAAGGGTACGAGGACAGCTGTCGAGCCCTTACCGGAGAAAGATTTGAGCGCTGTCAAAGATTCAACCTCCCATATGAATAATTTAGTTTGCTTCTGCCGAAAGCAGCTTGTATAATTAATTCATCGGACCTACTTTGTTATTTTGGTTTCCAAATTTCAAAGTCAAATCACACAGTTACAGCCGGTCCACAAAAACTCAGAAACATAAAGAGACTCAGCCGTGAAGTTTTCTTCCTGGCACAATTTTGGAAAAAGTTTTTGTGCGTGTGTGTGTTGTTATGCAGATACTGGTTGCTAACTGGCCAAAACAAAGTAGGTTTGAGTCCATTAGCGGTAACAGTGTTTTATATTTACAGAAATATGACAGCGCAGGTTTTAACACCTATCCCACAATCCCCTCTGGGCAGAGTCAACGCTGATGTCATCATTAGAATAGATGTGAGCTCTACCTGATTACACAAGATATGGCCCTCTCTCTCTCTCTCTCTCTCTCTCTCTCTCTTTATATCTCTCACCCTCTCCCTACTCTTACACACACACACTCTTACACAATCTCTGTCTCTTTTTATCTTATGTTTTTAAATCTGTTTTTGAATTCTGATCGCGTGTCACTTCCCTTTTCTGTTCACATATCTCTTTTTATTGCTGCGCTGTTGTCATGTCTCCATATTCAGAGATGTTTCTTCTCTTTTTCCAGACTTGAAACAAACTCTTATGATAGTTGTGGCTTTAGCGTAAGTCTCCTCAGCCGAGCTTCTCATGAGGGGAACGAGGCTCAGCCTGAGTCAATCATCGGCCCACTGAGATCCAAACAATCATTTTAGACCCTTGAAAGACACTGTGAAAACTTTAGCACCCTGCACCGGCTTCTAGTGATGCTTGCTTTTATAAAATACACAATTGTGTGAGAGATTTCATCATACCAGCCTTTCAAACCTGTCCTGTTGTAAACCTTGATAAACGAAACGACTGCTGTTGGTTTTCTTGGTCAGGTGTAAAACTGACGGATGTTCTCTGTGTTACAGTTCTGGCCAGTTTCCGGGGAACGGTTCCGCACGGCTTGCCTCTGGAGATCGGCGACACCGTGCAGCTCTTGGAGAAAAGTGAAGGTAAATTATTTGATTTTTCTTCACAAAAAGTGTCACTGCTGAACAGACACACAGCTAACTAACTGGTGTTTAAACTTGTTTGACCAGGATTACCAGTAACAGCTATAAGTCCCCAGATTTTACAATAATCCCCAATATTAACCAGCATATACTAGTCATGGAAACACGTTTGCGGTCTTTTCTTCAAGGTCGGCGTGAACACGTTTTGGTAATTGTGGCGTGGGAGGGTGTGCGGTGTGAGAAACGTTTTCTGTTCGGTTAAAAACGAATACAAACACCTGTGCAGTCCCTCGTTCCTCTCACTGTTGTGTGGGAGGATTTGATACTGTGAGCTGGTCTTCTTTTGTGACCTCTGATCGCTTCACACACTCCTTCATTTCCTGTTTCCACCCTTTGAAGACGCGCTCCTCTGTTCTCGGGGTGCAAACACTTCCTGTTTTCTCAAATATGAGGGCAGCGCTCGGGTGGAGAAAATTATAACTGACAGGGAGAAAAGAAATGAGACGGCAGATATGTAGAGTTTATATGATGAGATCTTTTCATCAGGTCTGATCTTTCTGACTGTTTGTTTTTCACACGTGTAATATCTAAAGATGAATAGTTAGAAGATTGTTAGGATATATTGCAGATGAAGTTTTGGTGGAGCGTCGCAGCTTTATTAGAGATAGAAAGATGTCGTGACAGAGCAGTAAACAGAGATGACGGCAGATATTTTGTGGTTTGTGGTAGTGACAGAATCAAGGTGTCAGAAAACCACATTAAATTGAGAACAGAAGACAAGCCTGCGAGTGAAACGTTGTTTTATTTCACTAAAGCTCAGTCCCTTGAACCTTAATCCAGTGTGTTACTGGCCTAAAGTACTGTAACACAGTAAATAATCATCTTAACACTAACAATGCTGTGGTGTTCAGTCCGTCAGAACCTTCAGTGTTCTTTCAGTGTTGCACACAAAGCCAAATAAAGACTCTCATGTAGACAAATGCTGACACACAAGGAGTTTTTAGAGGACATTACCTCCATATCAGTGTTTGTTACATAATGTCCCATTTTCCTTTGAAAAATACTGTTTAGAAACGAGACATTAGGGATTTGACAGATGAAAGTGAAGGATGTTTTGATGTTTTGTGTTGCAGGTTGGTACAGAGGATTTGTCCTCAAGAACCCAAATGCCAAGGTGAGCAACAGTTCCTCTGTGTCATTGTATCTGTGAGTTTTAAGTTCCTAAAATATCACAGGAACACAGGCAGGCAAAACTGTCAGATTAAAGCTCTCTCTCTCTCTCTCTCTCTCTCTCTCTCTCTCTCTCTCTCTCTCTTTCTCTGTTTGATTATAATTATAATTATTCGCCTGTTTGTTTCACTTCATTGCAAGGTGATAATTGTTTTGCCGCCCTTTTCATTACCGTATCTGTACGCTTCATTGTCTCTGTCTGTCTCTCTTTTAGGGTATTTTTCCATGCAGCTACATCCACCTGAAAAATGCTCATATCAAGAATAAGGGGTGAGTTAAAGGGGAGACCCCTTATTTGAAACCTGTCAGGGTACAGTGGTTATATAAGTTACATACAGTAACTCAGCGTAAGAAACCGGTTATTGTTTTGTAAATCTCATACATCTGAGTTTAATCTCAAATCTTTTTCTATTTTTGGGTGAGCTAAACCTTTGGGATTGTTTAAATCTCACAGTTGTTGCAGCATCTGTGACTGAAATCTCAAACAAACATGTTTCTGTAGTCATTTAAATCTCTCCACCACTGTTATCCATACAGCAGCTGTTAATATAATGCTGGACAAACGTAACAGTGTTGAAAGTTTGTCTGTTTAACACACAGCATTAAATTGTCACACTTTGTTTCTCTCACAGGCAGTTTGAGACGGTGGTCCCGTCAGAAGATACGGTGATTACGGAGATGACGTCCACCCTCCGAGATTGGGGCATTATGTGGAAACAGCTTTTCGTGGTGAGTACGGTTCGAACGGACATTTTCATTTCTGTCAATAATTTTAAAACCATCTTATGTTTTTGCGATACAGCGTCGTTTTCTTAAACCTGTAGCGTTTTATTTTCCCTCACAGAAAAACGAAGGAGATCTGTTTCACAGACTGTGGCACGTGATGAATGAGATACTGGATCTGAGACGGCAGGTTCTGGTGGGTCACCTGACGCACGATCGCATGAGGGACGTCAAACAGCACATCACGGCACGCCTGGATTGGGGCAACGAGTACGTTTTGTGTCTGTTACCGACAAGCGTTTAAAACTGTCGGTTTTGTTCTGTGCTAACACTTTATCTTCACAGGCAGCTGGGTTTGGACCTGGTACCTCGGAGGGAATTCAGCATGGTGGACCCCGATGAGATCAGTGTCACGGAGCTGTACCGACTGGTACGTGTGCATCGCTGCCTTACCGTGACAACCCTTCAGGGGTTTAATCTCCAAACGATTTCTCTCCATCTATAATTTAGCCACTTAATCCTGTTCCATTAAACGCCCAAAAAGTCTCAGACTCCCATCAGCTTGAGTGCCGCAGCCCTGCGGGGAAAATGATAGTTATTCCAAACAGCCCTGACAGAAAATTACCGTCGCAACGGCTGTGGAAGCGGCGCATCCGGCCGGAGGGGTTGTTGACAGCGGGGAGCCTCTGCTGTGATGTAATTGGGTTTGCGTTGAGCACGTTGGAGCGTTACCACAGCTAAACGTGACCCGAGGTGCCTCCACACCACGTAATGCCATGTAATATCCCTCCGCTGGCAGACAGGACGTTACCGCACCCGTCTGTGCTGCGTGTGAGGCAGCGATGCGGCTCTTTGGCGTCATGAGAGATGAAACGGAACGCGATGTTTGCAACCTGTTATTTACTTACAGCCAAGAAGTAGCAGCGCTATAAACCCTGTGCACAGACTTTATTTAGTGAGAATGACACAGTTTAGTGTTGCTGTAAATTCTGTTTTTGATAAATGACTTGAAAATGAAATATTTTGGCAACAGTTATTGATTTATTTGGGTTATTTTGTGCTGTGATGCATCTAGTTTAGCTATGATTGAATGGTAAGAACTGACCTGCAGGGTTTTTGTGTGTGTGTGTGTGTGTGTGTTTAGCTCATTACCCGTGACACACACACAGTATTCATGATGGACAGTGTAGCAGTGAATCAGGTCAAACACACACACACACTTTTTAATTAGTGCTGAAGAGTCAGGCATCATACCATGTGTGTGTCTGTGTGGGGGGGGAGACAGAAAGTGGGAGATAAGGACTGGAAAAACTGCTAGATGAATTCATACATCTGTATCAACCTGTACTAGCATTTTTGGTTTCACTTATTTAAACAAATATTACATGAATTATTATTTTTCATGAATTTATTATTTTTATGTAATTACATGTCACATCATCCTGTGAGAGACAGTGTTCAGTGTCCTGTAGTTTTGGAGACATTAATATAAATCTGGCATGTTCAGTAATGTTGTGTTTGACGGTTTATCAGTGCAGCTTATGATGCAGTGGAGGTACTTTAATGTTTTCTCTGGGAACTGAACCCGTGACCTTGGCGGTGTTGTACCAGTTTCTCGCTGGCATCTGTCTCCCGCACCATCTGCTGGGAGGAAGTAGCTTAGATCACTGGATAACTGTGTGCAAGATCTAGCGTACTACTGTTCAACACACACACACACACACATACTGCAGGCAGGGACATATGCACCTTTTTATATTGCACACGCCTGTTCAGATGAGTTTAAGGGAATTTCTGTGCATTTCTGTCACAGGAGTCACTACTTTAAATAAAAGGCCTCACTCGGCAGTAAATCTTTTTAAAATGTTTTTTGTGTGTGTGTGTGTGCGCAGATGGAGCATCGTCACAGAAAGAAAGAAACTCCACCTCCCGTCAGCACACATCATCTGTTTGTCCATTTGAAGAGTCTAATGAGCTCAAACCTCGGAGAAGAACTGGAGGTCTTCTTCTTCATCTATGACAGTCGAGAGAACAAACCTCTGAGGTGAGCAGCTGACTAATCATCACTCATGAGATGATTCTGTAACCAATCATCACTCACTAAGATCACTCACCCAGGTGAATGTGTGGAACTATATTGTATTACAAACTAACAGAAGTACTTAACAAATCGTGACCTTATTTTCTGTGTTGCTGCTATTGAAATAGAATCAATTACGAGGAAGTTCACCTACGTTTATTTCTGGTTGTTGTCAGACAAACTAAACAGATGCTGGAAAACAAATAAATGAATTTGTCTTGGTGAACACCTGCAGTCAGAGGCTGGTGTGTGTTTGTGTGTATGTGAGTGTGTGTGAGTGTGTGTGTGAGTGTGTGAGTGTGTGAGTGTTTGTGTGAGTGTGTGTGTGAGTGTGTGTGTGAGTGTGTGTGTGAGTGAGTGTGTGAGTGAGTGTGTGAGTGAGTGTGTGTATGTGAGTGTATGTGAGTGTGTGTGTGAGTGTGTGTGTGAGTGTGTGAGTGATAGTGTGAGTGAGTGTGTGTGTGAGTGTGTGTGTGTTTGTGAGAGTGTGTGTGTGTTTGTGAGAGTGAGTGTGTGTTTGTGTGAGTGAGTGTGTGTGTGTTTGTGAGAGTGTGTGTTTGTGTGTGTGTGTACTTGTTTATCTCATCTCGTGGTTAATTACAGACTCTAACAGTCTTAGCAGCTGTTAATGTTTGTTCGCTCTCATTGTCTCAGTGTTTTTCGATCTCTGATTGGCTGGCTGATGTCCAGATAATTGTCTTGTTTAAAAGAAATGTACCAATTTAGTTTTTCTAATTGTATATAAACTATTTTGTTTACAGGTGCCGTTATTGGATTGCATTTGCTCCACGTGTGTGTTAGCATTATTATAAATAAAGATTTTATTTAGCCCTTGGCAACAGGCTGCTGAGGGCAGTAATGTTATTTTCAGAGACGTCTTTAACGTACTGAAAGATTTGTTAAGAGGAATTCAAATTCCAGTGTTCTCGATTCCCATCTCTAGTTCTTCAGTGTTAGTTCTGTATTAGGTGTCACTTATGTCCATTTAGCCCAACAGTGAACACTCTGTTCCAAATAAATAATGTGTGTTTTTCTGTAAGTGAAGTGTGTGTGTGTGAGAGAGAGAGTCTATTCCTCCGTCTCCTCATTACACGGCACAGGATGTGAAAGAGCTGATTGACAGACTGGGTTAACGCAGCCCCTCCCTCGCTCTCCCGGGGCCGTTTGTGGAACGGTTAATTTATCCGGCCAGACATACAGGGATCACGTTTCTCGGTCGTGTCGATTCATCCACCCGTGTCCGGAGGGGGGTATCGCTGTCCCGTTTGAACTCGTGGTGTTGAGCTCCGCGGCATCAAGGGAGGAAATATTGAATTCTCTCTGATGTTCTGGGTGCGACTGAAGGAAGCCGGCCGGCGTGTGTTATGGTAACGCAGTGAGGTGGTGATTTTTGCTGATAAGAATATTCCAGCGTCCACATAAGCCTTTCAGAAACCAATCACAGCTCTGCAGCTGCGGGTCAAAGGTTGAGCTTTGTGTTCCCGTCTCTGGTGATGGGATGGTGAGATTTCAACAATGCTCAGAAAATTACATGCCATTTGTACGGCCGTTTCAATACAAGTCCGTGTTTATTCCTGTGTGTATTGTGGCTGTAGGACTCGTCCAATCTCTGGCTCCCGTGTGTATACCAGCGACCAGCTATTGTTCCTTTTTTGGATGCATTTATTGGCACGCTGTACTGTTATCAGGATGCTGTGAAAGTCATGTAATGAGATTATGGGATGTCTGGCTGAAAGACTTTGTTGTGTTGTTTGTGTGTTTGTTGTGTGTCCTCGGCCAGCTCAGGTCAACATTAAACCTGACGTGAGTTAGTCTAAAGTTTCTTGCTCAAGGACAAATGTGTTGTGATGTCATGAATTCAAACAAACCCTTATTAAAGAGGACAGAGGTTTTGTGGTACAGAGGTGGTGTGTTTATGTTGCACACACTAAAATAGTTTATGTAAGTCACATTAAGACATGCTGTTATGTATTAAATCTTCTATGTTTCATATTCTTTCAGTAGGTTTCATGTTTTTAAATTGGAGATTTATAGTGTGTTAACTGCTCTCTCTCTCTCTCTCTCTCTCTCTCTGTGTGTTTTGCAGTGAAAGGTTCTTTGTTAAACTCAATAAAAACGGGCTGCCCAAGTTTGCTGACAGGTCAGAGAGGCAGTGCACACTTTTCGTGGTGAGCAGTGGCGTTTTATTTCTCCTGCTGTGGTGACGCTGTAACTCGCACTCAGGTTATTAACGTGTGTGTGTTTCATTCAGGATCTGGGCAGTGGAGATCTGAGGAAAGATGTTTATATTATTGTTCACATCATCAGATTCGGTAAAAACGACATTCTCTGTAATGAATTCTTATAGATGTAAGAACCCTGCAGACATCTGGTGATTAATAAGGGTGTGTTTGTGTGTGTTTGTGTGTGTTTGTGTGTGTTTGTGTGTGTTTGTGTGTGTTTGTGCGTGTTTGTTTGTGTGTGTGTGTGCAGGGAGAATGGGTGCAGGGGAGAAGAAGAACACATGTAATGTTCAGTACAGACGTCCGTTTGGCTGTGCTGTGGTCAGTATCGCTGATCT
>JBAJNP010009659.1:0-17724 GCA_036877545.1 Yasuhikotakia modesta | reverse complement strand
CAGCTCATCAGTCTTTATGCAGGTTGGTTTCGTGATTTGCTCGTACATAATTCTCACCGATGGAGGTTTGATGAATGAGTTAGTAGAGGGGAGGGGAAACGGCCATCTGGCTTTAACAGAGTGAGCCAGAGACGCCTGAAACACAAAAGCTTTTTCATGTCAGTCACCCAAGACTTCCTGTGCATTACATTTGCACATCAGAAACGTTTAGAAAATGTTACAGTTCTTCATTTACCAGTCACAGAACATGTTAGACACACCATCAGATTTGGGATTTTAGGTGCTGATGTCTTGAAGAAAAGAGGAAATTTTATTTTTTGCTGTGCAGCTTTTTGGGTGAAAATGAAATTGACAATATTCTTGTTTTCACCAGCATTAGTAGAGTTCTGTATTTTGTTATGTAGTTTAATTAAGTCTAAACGTACACACAGTTTTTCTCTGTTTACAGAGTGTGGCATGTGCCCTAAGGCTGTTTCATATTCACTGAAATTACAATGAACACAAATTCTTTCAAGCTGCTGGAATATTTTTCTGTCATTTTAATTGAAATAGTAATGATGTTTTGCTTTCTGTTTGCCAGACTGTGAATTTTGCCTCATCTGCATAAATGCAAATCTTATAAATGTTGTGATGTAAATGAATGTATCCATTTGGGTTTAAGGGATATTTTTGCTGAAACAGTCTGTGTACTGCTGACACACTTTCTTCTTCTGTGCAGGGTTGGTATCGGGGGAATAAACAGCGTTTCTAGATCCTCGCGGTGGATCTCATGTCATCGGGCTCTCCTGCTGATAACGGACAGACATGGCTCAGTGTTGTGAGATGAGGTTGTGAAACCTTGAAGGCCTCATAAAAACAAGCAAGGAACAAGACCTTTGATGGATCCAGCATTACTGTGGAGCTTGTGATACGTCAGGCTCAGCTGATACAACATGAGTGTTCCTGGAGAGATGCAACGTGATGAAGACAACCAAACAGAAGACATAAAGAACAGTGACCATCCTATGGGAGATGCTAATGCTAACCAAATATCAAAAGAAGAAACGTATTCAGATGACAGGGAGCACAGCAGCACAGTGCCCTCCCAAATTTATCACTCTAAAACCAAGGAGAGGATCATCATTTGGGGAACACATGCTCGGAGTCAGGACCCTGAGCTGGAAGAGTTTGAACAGCTGGAGTGTCAAGATCTGGAAACATTGATTGTGGTTGGAGAACATGGAGTGAAGAACCTTAGTGACAGAACGTCAGCATCTTTAACCATAAGCTCTGCTAGGAAAGACCACAATGAGAATCACAGTGTGGATGGAGGTGCACATGAGAACAGTCAACCTCTTGACCTCAGGACCTCCAGCTCTCGTTCTGGTCGAAACAGGACCCTGAGGGAAAGCAGGAGTGGTTCTGAAAGCAATGTCTTTTCATCTTCTCTTTCTGCAGTTCCCAGCCTCAGTGGAAGTTTAGCTAGCGCCCTGGATAGTGCAGGCCGCACACAGCCTCCCTCTTCCCAGTCCACCAAGTCTACCTCAAGCAAAGGCAGAAACCAGCAACCAGCTATTAGTCAGTCCAACATCCACTCTAATAGAAACAAGGAGCTTCCCAGGGATTTGGACCAAAACCAGAACTCCACACTGTCTCAGGAACCACAATGTGACAGAAGCAAGCTAATCCCTCCTACAAGCACGGGGTATGTTTCACATGGTGAAGTAAAAGTGCAAAAACTCACCACTGATGAAGATCAAAACCAGGGGAAAAAAAATTCTTCTGAATTCAAGAAAGGTACAGTGAGAGTTCTGCCTTCCTGTAGGCAACTGGTCCGTCCTCTTTCTACTGATACTGAAAAAAGGCAAACCTCAGGATATCTCAGCACAGACATCCAGGCAGGGCACCAGCCTTCACACGCCTCAGAGACAACTCTCAGCCTTCAACACATTCAGCAAACTTCAGAATGCAACACAAGCACAGAGATGCCTACAAACCAGACCTTTACAGGAGAGACCCAGTGCTTGAAGAGGCAGAGCTCTGCAGATCGTGCAGCAAGTCCCTCAAGCCTGGAGAGGAAGACCCACTTCAGCCGACGGACCTACAGCAGTCCGACCAGAACTTCAAATCCTCCATCTCCCAAGACCACAAGGACACCTCAAAGACAACCTTCATCTTCACCCATCAAGATGTTACCTTCTCGAGCTCCTCATTTGGGCTTTGCTGCATCACAGGGCTATACCTCAGGTTTAAGAGCCCTGGTTAAAACTACTGTCAACACAAGCATTCATAAACCCTCTCCACAGTCTCCAACAGAGAGCTCCCCTCCAAACAAGTGCCCTCCAAAAACAAAAAGTGTTCGCCCCAAAATCATTACATACATTCGAAAGACCCCACAGGTGAGACCCCAGTCCCTTGAAGGAACTTACGAGGCATCATCCTTTTCTACAGGACTCTCAATGCAAAGTGGAGCTACAACCAAACCATCAGAAGATCAAGGGCAAGCACCTGTTCTGAGTGCCTCAAATCTGCTCTATGATAAATACCGTCAAGAGATGCAGAAGGTCCGGTTCCTCTCTCCTGGACTTGTGGTGTCTGGAATTAAACCACCCAGCAGCACCATGACCCACAAAATGGCAGGCAGGGCGGACAGCTTCTATGGGTCTCTCAACACATCAGTAAGAGAAACTTTAACTAAGAATTTAACTAAGAATTGTTATCTCTTGATAATTTATGATTTTCATATTTAATTATTAATAAAATGTGTTAACCATAATATAAAAGTGCTTGTTATATGTTTAAAGAACATTAATTTCTGATTTGACCCATTTATGGCTTGCTGACAACATTTACTGCAGCTGAATTTGTGAAAATTTCCCAAACAGGCGAGCAGATCATCAGGCACATTTGGGTCTTCAGTATCCGAGGACCCCTCAGGACCGCCTATGGGAGCTCAGGACATGGGGAGTCTGTATCATCCTCCACGCAGCCTGAGGCCTCAGCTTGGTGTTGGAGCTGTGGGCAGAACCTCCTCTGCAGCTGCCAAAAACAGGATGGTTCTAACAAAGTCACCACTGGTCCACAGCCAGCCAATGCAGGCCGTAAACCCCAGCACTCAAACCACTCAGGAACCTCCAGGTAAGAGATTTGTGTTTTACTAGTTAAAATGAATAAACAGTTTTTAAGTGAATGTCTCACATGCCACCGTGCTGCAGTTTTAGAAGGAGCTTGCAGCACAGTCATGTAAAAAGTTTTTGACTGATTGAAACGTTTCATCCTGTGGGTGATCTGTGTGACTCTGTGGTATTTTGGGATGAAAACATTTACATACAGACGAGGATGAGATAGAAATGTGTGGGTCAGCTAAACTGATCTCAGCCTCTAGTCAGCGTAAAACACACTTTACCTCCCAGCCCTGTTGAATATAAATAAAATTCACATTTCATCTAGTGCCATAAGGGCGTAACAGTTTGAGCTCAGAAGATTCCTGCCGTTCCTCCAGCAACTTTAGCTGCCAAGGTGAAGATATGAGTGAGTTCATGTTAAATCCAGCAGCAGTGTTGCTGACGTTCTGCGTGAGGGCATCTGTCTGTGTTCCTGCTCCTATCTGACTGCAGATCCATCGCAGTCTGTTCTGCATTAATGCATGCGGATGCAGATTTCCTGCTGTTTGCCCTGTTTTCATAGCTTTGATGTGGAAAAAGCAATTAACACCCATAAAGTCAGGCCAATATCTGTGCATGACTCTGCATGGATCTGACTGTCCGTAGCTCATACGTGAGAATAAATCTGGTGAAGGGATGTTGATGCGGCTGATTGTTCTTTCATTGCTTTACTGTTCCTCTAGCGTAACTGGTAGAATGTTGCGTTAGCAGCACAAAGGTTGTAGGTTTGATCCCAGGGGACACGTGTATTGATACGTCACACACCCTGAATTCTCTTTAAGCTGCTTTGAAAAGCATCTGTCAAATATAAATGTAATCTCAGCTGGATAAAGGAACAACTTAAAAAGGGGAAGCAAATTAGTCGACTGTTGGCCTAGTTAAACATGATCAATCGGTCTTCTTCTACATTTATCCAGAGTGACTGAAAGTAAACATTAATTCAGTCAACATTTGTGTTTTCTAGGGTTGAAGCTCCACCTCAGTGTTGCAAGCGTCACCTGTACCTTCACAGAAACGCTTCACACTGACTGAAGTTAACAGACGATTATTAAAATGTGTCTGTGGAGAGCAGAGGAGCTTCTTATGTGTTCAGCTCAGTGTGGAATCAGAGTTTCCAGCTTCATTTGTTTGACAAACTATTTATTTACATTTTATTATTCATTAACTCTGTTAATTGTTTATTGTTGCACCAGTGAGGCCTTGATGTAAGTCTGGTAATATATTCATGCATTTAAACACAATGGATTCCTCAGATACAAGCCATAATTACAAATTAGCATAAACATACACACTCACACATACACACTCACACATACACACACACACGCACATATATATACACACACATACACATAAACACACACACATACACACGCACATACACACTCACACATACACACTCACACATACACACTCACACATACACACACACACGCACATATATATACACACACATACACATAAACACACACACATACACACACACACACACACACACATATATACACACACATATACACACACACACACACATATATACACACACATATACACATACACACACATATATACACACACACTCACACATACACACACACGCACATATATATACACACACATGCACATAAACACACACACATACACACACATTCACACATAGACACACACACATATACACACACGCCTTCACACATAGACACACACACACACGTGTCTCCCCTCCTTCTCTAGCTTTCAAAAATAGAGAGAAATGCTACAATAAAACACAGAAAATGTTAAACTGAAGCGGTGATGGATTATCCGTGTGTTCAGGTTTATTAACCACATGACCTCCTGTCAGGAAGTGGAAATGGGAGGAAAATAAATCATGACCACATTTATCTTTAATGATGCAGCCCTCTCCTGCAATTTCATTACAGACCCGATGCCCTACGTTTGAGGTGGGGGTGTCCTGAGGGGAGCTGTGTGTGTGTGTGTGTCACACACAGTGAGAGAGTAACAACACAAGAACCCTCATCTTAACTCTCATTAACTACATGTAAACATCTTTATCACCTTTACTGGCGTAAAAACAAGCACACTGGGATAAGCAGATCCATGTTGTGTTTGTTCATGCAGAACTGACGTTAAAACAGCCGCAGGGCCGCAGCTCATCTCTCTGAAGGTCTTTCATGTTTTGCTTCCTGGACTAATTAAAACAGAAAGGTTTCCAAACACAAAGACACATCATTGGTCTTACAAAGTTTTGTTGTTACCTGGAAAAGATATCCACCTAATCTCTTCATGCGCTATTGTGTTGGTGTTTATTTTAGTTAACCCTGCCTCCAAATGCCACATAAAATGTGAATGGTCGCTTACGTGTCAGTCAGCGGTTCTTGTCTCTGGTGGTTCTGAAGCAGAACGAGCTGCAGTGAGGAACACAGTCTCAAAAGCAGCGTTCTTGGTTCTGCATCCTGCAGTAAATTTCTTCACGCCTCATTTTTTCTCAGCAGTGTAACAGGAATAAACTGTGTTGATCACCCCCATGGAGGCATCAGAATTAGACAGAAAAAAACAGTGAAAGCAGTATTATCAAGAGTGTTATCTTGTATTTATCTGTTTTTTTGTCTTTTATTTTTTGATCACTGTTAAATTCTCCGCTCTGGTTAATCTTGCTGTGGTAACTGTTGTCTTCACTCTCAGATCAGAGAAAACCAGTGGCGACTGGACTGGTTGTGAAGTCTCTCCTGCCGAAACCAGCTCAGTCCGGCCTGCGTCCCTCCGGATACTCCCGCCTCCCGCCGGCTCGTCTCGCTGCGTTTGGGTTCGTCCGAAGCTCCAGCGTCTCCTCTGTGTCCAGTAACCAGTCGACGGACAGCACACAGAGCGACCCCGGCCGACCCACCTACCGTACGTTGTCATTCAACTGCTTTCAGTCAATGTTGATATATAATATAACCACCCAGCTAACAGGAATGTTCTCAAAACATTAGTTAATGTTTTCTAAAAGTTCTCTAAAAAGTTTTCTAAAATGTTATTAAAAAAGTTTTGCAGTAACATTATACACTTTAAAAAAATGTTACAGGATAAAAACAATGAATGAAGTTCTACCAAGCAACAATGTTAATACATCTATAAAACTGGACTTATTTTAGGTGGAGATGCCAGTTTTCAGATTCTCATTTTATCAGTGCTGTAGGTGAAAGTGTTTTTCTAACACACTTGAGCTGCATTGTTATTTTGTGCTTAATTCTTGTGAGATCCCTGAGGTTCAGTCTGCATAAAAACATAATGCTCCACTTTTTAAGTCAATTATAATGTGTTTGCAGCACTTCTAAAACTCCGCCTACAAACTGTCCCTGTAAGGCCATGAAAGAAACTTTTCTTTTGGTTGGAAGGAGCTTGTTTCATAACTAGCAGCGTGAGTCAACACAAATATCTCTCAGTGTGATCAGAGATGTTTCCATTTGACTGAAGTCTGTAATGAGAAGAGAGGCTTTGAAAACTGGCGTGTGCCTGCATGTGTTTTTAATGTGACCTACATACATGATGTTGGCCAGGCGTCTCCCAGTAACAGTTGACGTGGCTACAGATTCAGGCATCCAGAGTTTTCCGCGTCACTGGATGAGTTATGTCATCAGTTCTTTTATCCCGAGGAATCTGTTGGGAAGTAAAATCCCACAGCACTCACAGTCAGGCGAATATCCAGCGAGATGTAGAAGAGAGATGTCGTCACGTGTTTTGTGAATGCATTGGCGTGTACAGTGGCCTTATGACAGTATTTGTGATACGGGGCAGTTATGTAAGACAGCACAGTGCTTTACAGTGCCATAAAATAACCATATTTGGGTGTATGGCAGTTGAATGTTTTTGCAAAAATAGAAAGAAAATTAGTCTGTTTGTTGGGAGAAAAGGTGTATGAATGTGTCTGTATGTGTCGGATGTTTTCACACTGTTTAACATGTAAGATTTTAACAGCATGTTGAGTGTTTGCATGGAGGAAACAGTGGCTCAGCTGTAGATCAGACGATGAGGTATTAACTGTCACATGACCATCATTATCATATATTAATGATCTAAGTAAACAGCTCTTAAACATATTATGGTTTATGATGAATTCCCACAAGTAAACACTGTCAACTGTGTTTGTGCTGTTCTTAAATCTTGTGCAATGACAGAGTGTTGTTTAAGGTTTGGATTGTATCCATGTGAAATATTGATCGAGGCTTTCTGTAGATACCAGAGTGATCCCTGAGGGACCAGCTGTCACCGACAGCCAATCGATTTGTCAGGTCTGACCGATGTGGCTGAGGTCTGGTCTCTAATGGGTGAAATGGGTTTGTATAGTTTGTATAATGATGGTGACAAAAACTGTAATATTAACTTGTCATCTGTGTTTGAGCTCCCTCAGAGAGTCTGAGCTGAGAGTCAGTGTGTGCCTCTTGTTTTCATTCCTGTGAAAGTCCTCTGTCTTTGTTAGTTTCACATCATGTTGTCCAAAATGTCCAAGGGACCTTTTAAAGAAATAGATGACAAGCTTTGGGTCAAACCCAAATTTCTGTGTATCTCTTTACAAAACCAGCTGACTGAATCTCTGAATTATTGTATTGCAATGCCACTCACACACACACAGCACACAACTACACACACAGCTGTGTTGCTCTAGATTGCGTAAGTCTTAAACTCAATGTCTCTCTCTCTCTCTCTCTCTCTCTCTCTCTCTCTCTCCCCCTCCCTCCCTCTGCTCTGGGTGCTGCTGATTCACTCTCAGTAAGTTTTATACGATGGTACAGCGAGATGCTAATGACTTCAATCTATTTTTACTTGCTGTATAAAAAATCTTTTTGGCCTCACAAACTCTGTATATTTCCATAATTTGTATAATTTGTCCTCATGTTGTTTCAAAACGTCTGTCTGTGATTGGTGGATCTGACCTTGCCTGTGATTGGTTGAATCTGCAGTAGCCCTCATCTGATGCTGCTGAGGTTGTGCTGATAACTGCATTAATCACATGAATCACATTCTGGCTCTGGATGTTTTCACAGAGGAGGAGCGAGACCTCCTGGGTGTCTGAAGAAAGTTTCAGCTCCTCTGTTTCTGTGATCTCCCATAATCCTTCCAGAGAGAGAGAGAAAGTGTGATTCTGAAATAACAGCTGGCCCATCACATTTCCTCTGTTATCATCACATTTTATCTTTAATGAGGTGATTTTGGTGTTTTAGCACATCTGTTTCTTTTTACCAGAAGGACAGAAAAATGCTGATAGTTTGGTTCTGTTTTCCCTCACAAGCTGTTGTTTTACTCCTTCTCTCCGCTGCATCATATGATGTATTATTTGGACATAATTGTACGTGTTTATTTCTGATATTAGATTGAGTGTCTTCATCATAATCACAATGTCACCAGCATTTGTGCGGTTGTATATTTGTAACAAAGTGTGTGTGTGTGTTTATAAGAGTATGTTTGCTGTTGTAATTGCTGTGTAACTGCAGTACATTAGCAGTTTTTATACTGCACACACACTCTCTGCATGTTAATAATTTATAATACTTCACAATGAAATATAAATAAATTTAACACATAACAGTCTCAGATCTGTTAGTTTACTTGTCCTCGACTAGTCAGGTCAGCGTCAACCCATAACCAACCCGTCTCTCCTCTGAACGAGTGTCTTCAGGAGGATTAGCAGAGTTTTAGCTTCAGAAAGAGATTCATCTCTCTGCTGGGTAATTCTTCTCCATTCTTTTAAATCATTTGGGCGATTATGCAAATTCAGAGCCGTGATGAAACTTGAGTCTCTGTGCAGCTAACCCACTTTCACACAATGCTGGCTGCTAACTGGTTCTCACAAAGATTTGGGAAAAAATCCACCAATGAGCAATGAGATTCATTTCCGCCAGCCAATCGCATGCGTCTCTCAGCCGTCCGAAACGCCGCGTACCCTGCTGTGAGCTGGAGGGCGGTTTTACATTTCCTGCTGTTCTGAAGCCTCATTTCTGAGCCAAAACTTTGTCCCAGATCTTTTCTTGATCAGATCACAGACGTGATGATCTCTCACCGCCGCAGAGCACGAGAGATTCTGTTTATTAGACATTGAGAGGCTGCATTTGATCTTTCTGAATTAAAGCCTGTAAACATCTTCCTGTCTTTATATCCTCGGGTTACATGGGAGTGTAAAATATAGTGTTTAAAGCTGAACTGTCAGCTGTTTTCTGCTCCTGAAATCTCAGCACTTCATAAGTCAGAGATGACAGAGAATCAGAGCAGCATTCAGACTCCAGAAGATGATGTCACCACAGTTTAAACTAAGTTCATAGAAATGCCTTTAATTTATAGATCACATGCCTGATGCAAAAATATTCCTGTATGGCGTGTAAAGGTTTTATTGAGGTTTCATTGAGGTTTTAGTTGAGCTGTTATTGATCAGACCAAGAGTGAATAAACACCTGATTCTGAATCAAGCAAATGGGTTAAATGTTTTCAGATCTGTAATAATGTTTGTCTGTTTCAGGTCCCAGCAGTGATGAAGCGCCGATGCACCGCGTCATTACGTCCTCCCCACCTGCAGAAGGACCCCGAGCCCCCTGTCGCGGCCCCCCTCAGCCCCCCAACACCCCTGTGCCCACACGCCGCCCCCTGCTGCCCCCTCCTCACAGCTCTCCTGTGGGTAAGTGGACCTGTGTGAGTGTGTGTGTGTGAGAGAATAATGGCACAGATCTGTTGCTGCAGACTATGTTTAGTTAGGACTGAAGTGTGGCCTACATACTGAAGAAACTCATTCATCTTCAGGGAAGCACAGAAGAGGAGTTTATCTGCTTTAATGTGCTGTAGACACACACACACAATTAGCTCAATCATTACTAAATAATCATCCAGTTAGTAATGGTCCTGTTTTTAGGTACCCTGTCCTTCTCTCCTGCTGTATTTGTTATCAGTTCTGCTCCATTTTCAACGCTGCATGAGAACCTTAAGCACATCTCAGGCCTGACTTCCTGCTGCTGCCCTCTGTCGTCCAATCAGAATCCCTCGTGCCCAGCACAGGCAGATGGGCTGCCCGGGCTTCTGGCCAATCATGAAGCAGCAGACTGGAGGCAATAAAAATATTTCCTACAGCCGTTATTTCAACACATTTTCAATCCTGTAACATGTTTTGTGTTTCAGTAACAATTTAATAATTTTTTGATTTATGATATGTTATAAAAACGTTCCACTAATGTTAAAAGAACTTTAGGAGAACCTTTAGAGAATGTTAGCCAATGTACTAGCATAATTGTGATAGTAAAACACATATACAGCGCATACATTTACCCATGATGCCTGAGGTGTTGTCTCAGCAGTGGGTGGGGTCCGGGGTGGGAGTGGTCTATTGGGATTGTGGAGGCGTGTCTACAGATGTATACATGTGACTACATGATGAATACATGTGACTCAGTTATTGAGAGATTTAAGCCCCCATTTCCCACAATTCCATGGGTCAGTGTTTCATTCACATCATATCATTTGGGTTTGATCTGTTTGTGTTGGTGGTGAGATGTTTCATAAACGTGACTCATGTTTAATAAGAGATCAGAATCTGTTTCTACCGCTGAAGTGTGAGACGCTTTCAGGTGTTTCCATGACGCTTGTCCCAGTTCTGCTGATGAACGATCAGCCTCTGCGTAAGATTTTCAAAATATATACTTGCGTTATTGTGAAGAACATGCGGGTGGTGCTGTACAATGCTAGGGTGTTGTGGGAGGTTGCCAGGGTGTTGCTATGTGTTTTCTGAGGTGTCCTGGGTGTTTATTACTAAGTGGTTGCTAAGGTGTCCTAGGGGATTGCTAACTGACCCAAACAGTACTTCTATACCCACCGGGCAAAAATCACAATATATAAGCAGTAATGGCATAATCTTAGTAAGCACCCAAAACACACAAATATTACTAAATAAAATTATATTATTATTTTTGTTATTCCACCATTCTGGGATGTGTTGACCACAGGCTTTGTAATTTAGTTTAAACTGTATGCAGGCGCTGATCCACACGTCTGCAGAGTGTCGTGTCAGCGGCCCGTGTGGCAAACAGAACCAAGCAGCTGTGCTATTTTGTGGTTGGCTGCCTCTTACTGGAATCGATCCACAACCCACTGAAAGCACATTACTGCCCTATAGAGGAGAAGAGATTGAAAATGGGCTGTGTGTGTGTGTGAGTGTGAGACCAATGCTCCCACAAGTGTACTAATACTAATAAATTTGATCTTGTGCCCATAAGGAACAAGCTTATAAATCATACATAATGATCCTAGGAGGGTTAGAGTAAGTGTGGTGATAGACTTCACAGTTTGTACAGTATAAACGTGTGTGTGTTTATTAACTCTTGTCTTTCTCTGTAGTTTCCCATAAAGAGTTTCAGAAGACGTCTGAGGGCTCTCGCTCATCTTCCTCATCACCGAAGAGACTGGCTGTCGTCTCTCCTAAACCTCAGTCTCCAGGTGACCAATCAAAGATCAACATCCTTTATTTCTTATGTTTGTGTTTCTGATGAGCAGAGAATTTACCTCCTTATGTCAGTTTCCTCCCTGTTATTACCTGAAAAAAATCATTATCTCTTGTTGTCATAGAAACTGACTTCATGACAACAAAGTGCATTATGAATAAATGTGATTTTAACCTGCTGTTAGTTTTGGATCATGTTTCCCATTTCAGAACCACTTTAGTATTTGAATATAGTTAGTTTGCTTAATCTACAGAAGGTTGAAGTCATCTTACATCTCATTATCTTTACCTCATTAGTCCTCCAGAGGCAGCAGAGAGTAACCGCCACTGTCCGAGGTTCCAGCATGTCGGTTGTGCCTCTTACCTCCTCTCCCAGCTCAAAGAGGAAGAAAGAGGAGGAGCAGAAGAGAAGAGAGCGAGAGGAGCTGAAGAGCGATGAAGAGCTGCAGATTTTGCAGGGCCGCTGTGAAGATCAAACCAGGAAGCTGCAGGTTCTTCAGACAGAGCTGAAGAGAAGCAGCATGAGTCTGGAGGTGTTTGTGATCTGCACTCAACGCTTCTCACTGAAGGTGCTCCTCACATCGTCCTGCTCCACATCACCGCTGCATCACTGGCTTGTGTGACGGACAGCCGACAGTTTTATGTGCTGTAGTTCAGCATTACAAACTGGGTTTGCAGTTTTTTGATTTGTTTTTTAATTTTGATCAAAGATCTGCAGACAGATGGTATAGTTACGACATCCACCAGCGGGGGCTAACTTGGATTAACTAACTAGCCAAACCGTGACCCCTTGGTTGGCACAGACAGGTGGCGAGTGCAAAGAGCCTTTACAGAGACCTCTGCTGGTCATTATAGTTATCAGATAATTCTGTCATTTTCAGAATAATCAGAAAATTGTATTGTTTTTGCTCATTACTTTTTTAGTCTCTTGTACGTAGATGCAACAAAAATGTAAATGTTTGGATATGACTAATTTCAGACACACATTTTCAACCTCAAGCAAACAGGATTAGAGTTAAAAGGAAATAATGCACTGAGTCACATCGCCGCTGTTGCGTTCCAGTCTAATGCCCACACACACACGCCGCATTAAACACACGCTCATTTTAATTGCATTTCTCTGCTCCACATACACTCACGCTTGTCTGTTTAGCAGTTAAAGGGTTTATGGACAGAAGGTGTGTGTCAATAACCTGCCAACATCTCCCACGTCTGCAACACAAACGAGACGAGCGTCACATTAGTGCCTGTAGTTCACAGCAGTTTCCATTCTGCTTATATGATTATATTATGGGCTGTATTAGGACTGTATATATTACATGTAGTGTGAGCTGATACAAAAATTGCTGCTGTATTTATGCAACAATGTTACAGTAGTGCATTGCTTATTTTTCATGTTGTAACTCTACCCTGTTTTTCACTCACATGTCTGTTTATGACGCTGTTCAAGTAATATTATAAATGCAGTATTCCCACAGCTTAATAAATCCCTATAAAACACATATTTTGGACTAATGTATATAGAAGAATGTTTCAGTCGTTATTTATGTTCAGAGTCAGAGCAGATGTTGTTGTTTCAGAGTGAAGATGCTGAGGAGCAGAACAGGAAGTTGTCTCAGGAACTCGTCAGGATTCAGAGTGAAGTGGGTGAGTGTTTGATGACTAGTCTCTGTGAGATTCTAAGGCCAGACGTTGGTGAAATCCATCTCATACATGTCTTCTCATGCAGCCTTTAATGCAGCTCGCTGGGAGCTTCTGCAGAAGGAGAAGAGAGAGTTGGAGGAGTGTTTTGAGAGGGAACTTGGAGAACTTCAGGTCCAGCAGGAATCTGAGCTTGCCACGTTAGAGGAGAACCTGAGAATGCGGCACGCGTCAGACAGAGAACATCTCAAAGCAGAACATCAGTCAGAGGTGGAGGAGCTTCACACTCAACATCAGGAGCAGGTTTGGATCTTCTGGCTGAGAAGCATGAGAAGCTCCATGAACATGCAGTTTGTTGATATTTTTGGAGGATGTTCCCTGAACATCGCAGCTGCTGGTTTGGTTGTCTATCCGTTTGCTTTGTGTGTAGATCGAGGAGTTGACGGCCAACCATGAAGCCGCCTTGGAGGACCTGAAGTCCATGCACAATATCACCATGGCAACTCTGCAGGAAGAGCACGCCAGGACAATGAGAGGTAAGAATCCWGTGTGTGTGTGTGTGTGTGTGTGTGTGTGTGTGTGTGTGTGTGTGTCACCACTGAYCTCCAGGGAAAGATGTGGAGTGTAACTTCAGCTTTATATGATCTATTCATTTAACCTGTCATAGATTTAAGAAAAGCCCACGAGCAGCAGAAAGACAGTCTGGAAGAAGAGTTTGAGAAGCTGCGTCTCTCTCTTCAGGTGATCTAAGAAAGTTGTTTTAATGTTCTTTTATGATTATCAGTTTATCAATTAAGATGTTTTGAGATGTTTTCCTGCTCCAGTTCAGTCTCTGGATTTATTACTAAACACACTGGTTCTTTCAGGACCAGGTGGACACATTGACATTCCAGAACCGAACCCTGAAGGACAAAGCCAAACGTTTTGAAGAGGCCCTGAGGAAAAGCACTGATGAGCAGATTGTGGTGCGTCTCTTCAGAGCACGTACTCATAAATGGACATAAATATAACAAACAGACACTGAAGGCTGTATAAATACTTTGCAGGACGCCCTGGCCCCATATCAGCATATCGAGGAAGATCTGAAGAGCCTGAAGAAGGTTCTGGAGATGAAGAACCAGCAAATCCATGACCAGGAGAAGAAGATCTGCCAGCTGGAGAAAGTGGTAAGCTTTAACTGAAAATATGTGAAGAGTAACATCATATTTATTTATTTAAAAAAGTAATTTTTTTAATTCATATATGTATTTTTAAGCTACGGTGTCAAACATTTTCTACCTTTTTATATTTTATGAATTCTCATGGTTCTCACATAAAGCTCATTCCTGTCTCCTGTGGTCCAGGGGAGTTTGTATAAGAATTTAATGTGGGGTTCTGTCTTCATCTTTTGAGCAGGCCCAGAAGAACCTGCACCTGGAGGAGCGGGTGCAGGTCCTTCAGCAGCAGAATGAAGACCTGTTGGCCCGCATCGACCGGCACCTCACCGTGTCCAGGTAACTTCTGCTTGTTGAAAGTCAATTTAACACTAAAACACTAAAACAAACCAGAATTTACAGTTGGTTGTTTGTTAACTTCTCTGGTAACGCTGATTAAAGAAGCTTGAAGCTTCTGTGAACATCAGGTGAAACCGATGATCTTCTGTTGTGTTTGAGTAGAGGATGTATTTATTTATAGTCTGTGGGCGATCAGTATAATGTTTGACTCAATTTTCTTATTGCTTCTTATAAACTCAATGTTCCTCCCTCTGTAGACAACTGTCTGAGGAGAATGCAAACCTTCAGGGTTTTGTGGAGAAGGAGACCAATGAGAAGAAACGTCTGAGTCGCAACAATGAAGAGTTGATGTGGCTCCTCCAGACGAGTCCTCACCTGTCGCCCTCCTCCTCTCCCAGTCACAGAGCCTTCCTCCCAGGCCCTGAAATCCCCCCCTACCCTTATTCCCCAGGTCCTGGTACCCCCACACACACCTGTTCTCCCGGCCCCTGTAGCCCTGCTCACAGGGTGGGCTCTCCTGGACCAGGGACACTCACTCTTCGAGGTTCACCGGGTGCACGTTCATCTCCCGTTCGGACCCCCAACCCTGTCCCCAGATGAGCGATCACACTTTTAATCTTTCTTTAACTGCTTTATTCTGATGCTGCTTTTGATAAGCCAGACTTATCAAAGTCTGTTTTTTTATGTTCATATTTTACATGGATTCTGACGCCTCCAAACACAAGACAGAAGTTCTCTGTTACTTCTGTATGTGTCATAAATAATGTCTCTTCGTCTCTGGGGGTTACATTTCATAACTATAAGCTAGTAGCATGACTGATGACATCTGATAGTGAAGGCAGGGCTGCTGTTTAATGTATACACAGAAGTAGCTGGTGTGTAACTCTGTTTAAAGCTGTTGGACTCCAACATACATGTCTGTAAATTTTCCAGAGCAGAACATGAGAACTTTATACAACACAAAGCACTTTAGATTTCTGCTCCGCATACTTCCTTCAGATAAATGCACCAGCATTTTGTTGTGGCTGGTTACGTTCTAAAATGGTTCCTGCAGAATTTATCCAGAATGTCTCATTCACTACCACAGGTCTACTGGTTTAAAGGTTTACATCACCAAAACCAGCTCTTCCAAGCCAGAGTTTCTTACCCAGAGCATTTTAAAAGTCTTAAACACTTTTGCTAAGACCCTGATTAGTGTCTTCTCAGCTCAGCTGACTTTCCAGAACAGATTTATTGCTTAAAAGTGTAGACAAGAAAAGAGTTTATCTAGACAAACTTCTTTCAGTTTAACTGAAGCCACTGATGTTGAAGTTTTGAAATGAAACAGGGCGATTCAGGAAATGCAGAAGTACAGACTACAGAAAATGTTATTGTAATTTTTATGAATTATTTATCATAATGGACATTTGCTGTATTATGTGCATGTGATGTAAGTCTTCCATTTATAATGTGAAATCTAGCATCGTTCTCATGTTATTGTTGATACTCAAACTTTCACCTCTACATGTGAGGAGAATAACTTAAATAACTTATAATGATAGATGAGAGTTTCCCAGTCAGTGACGGCTGTAAGAGAAGCTGCCAGTAGAGACTCATATACAGAGTTACAGTATAACAGTTAAATGTGCTGCTGGAGTTTCATAGTGATGCTGGTTAACTCTCTCATTACGTCTGTAGTGTAGCTCGACCTAGAGACACATTTCTCTGTTTGATGAACTAGCAAGGAATGTAACTGTCTCTTTAAATAATGTGTGAATACAAGTTCAGGGAAATTGTTTTACACCGTCACAGAGGCAAAGTCATTTTCTCAGTGCAAAAATATTAAGACGTTTTTTGAAATAACTAAATATTCCTAATGCAAAATGAGCTTTTTTTAAAGATTTTTAGATTTTTGAAAAATCGGATCGTTTTTTGCTCGTGTTTGTTTTTACAATCAAAACATCTTTCAGCACTTAAACTGTCAACCTTCTAAACTTTTGATACAAACATCTGTAAAGAGAAATTTTGTAAACTTTAATTTTCTATGATGTTATCAGTTGGTGCTTTAACAGGATCGAGGTACAAAAATCTGCTTCTCCAGGCCAGCTAAAACAAGCGCTGTTTAAGTAGTGAGTTTTCTTCATTTAAACACAATTAGTTTTTATAAATATTATTTCTCTGAAATGTATTTTCTACTTTATATTTTAAAGTTCATGTTGAATCATTTAATTCTGTAGCTTTCACAGTCATTTATTTATTTGCTGGGCACTGTGATTTTGAGTTTTGAGCACAATAACATTATTACATTTACTCCAGCATCTTATATGTTTGAATAATTTATTGAAAACAACAGCAGGTCAGTACACACTCGTCTCACCTGAACTGAACAGTTAGTTACGCTTGTTAAAACTGTTTAAACGTCATGGTTTCTGAGGGATGTGCCTTCATCCTGCAAAGCAGAAAAATTGACTTCATTACTGATTTGACAAACACAATGATTTCCCTGTTGTTACGTGTATCTTTCTCAATGCAATCCAACATTTTACAGTAGTTAATGTTACCAGTTATTACCCTGTATACTGTAAGCGTGAACTCTTTCATTTCTCAGTTTTTATATCCCTTGTGACAACCATCACTAAAATAAGCCACAGGTAACCTGTTAATGAATCAGGTTGTGTGACTGACCGTTTGTCCTGTGGACATGTAAACTACTGAATGTTAACCTCCCTGAGTTCTGACACGGTTAATGTAAACTAACTAGGGTGGTTGAAGTTATTATTGTACTGAATGCAATTTGTCTATTTACTAGTTGAATTTCTATGTCTGACTGGGTTTACAGTCACTCGTAAGCTAGTATTGATTGTGTTGTAATGCACACTAATGGATGCATGTTTCTGTCAGCTCAAATCGTCCCTGCTGTGTGTTTAAACTCGTGATGGTTCATGTTGTACTGTAGCATTAAAATATCATATCAAGGAATGGAAATAATTTATATATAACACATTTGTATTTA
>JBAJNP010009658.1:0-17725 GCA_036877545.1 Yasuhikotakia modesta | reverse complement strand
GTGTGTGTGTGTGTTTAGGTTTCATCTGTATGTCCCCAAAAGGATAGTAAAACCTGAGGTCACCTAAATTAGGCGGGAAATTTACCATCCCCAGAGAGAAAGCTTAATAAACATAGATGCAGTTTATCCAGATTTTCATTAGAACATCATGTTTCCTAATGAAAATCTAAAATTGGAAAAACCCAGTCCCATGTGTGTCTCATCTAGCATCTGAGAAACGATTGTAACCGTATCTTTAACTGTAACAGATCTGTCATGCCTGCCATCATAGTCAATGTTATTTCAACAATTTGAACACATACCTGACACAAAAGCAAATAATCTCTGCTGTGCTGTTCATATTTAGCTCTACATTCCTACTGTATGCAACAGTTATTTGTTCCTGTTTTATTTCTCTTAAGGAAGTTGTAGGTGAACATTATATTTCTTCAGCATTGAAAGCAGCAACATTTGTGCTCTGTATTATTACCCCCAACTTCCTGTTTTATCAAACACCAGATGTGTATCCATATATCTGAATGCTGGACGGCGTTCTCCATCTTATTCCTAATAATTTCCCCCCTTCCCACTTTCCTGTCACCCACTCACTTGTTTCCACTGTTTTTGCTCCCTCATGGCCTCTATGTTTTTTACTAGTCGATAATGAGAATTGCTCCATTGGCTGAATGGATTAGTCCTCTTTCCCTCAGGGTACAGGGTTGTTTGTTTGAAGGCACTGTGGTGTCAAATGAAACTGCAACACACACACACACACACACACATCCTTTCAGCTCATGTCTCACTTCATATACTCTAATTCCTCTCAATAGGTTTGGTTTCTTCTCAATGATTTGCCCACCAATTGTAGCTCACTGCAGAAACAGAATAAAATGGTGCATGCCCAGCTTACAGGGTGCGTTCTCAAAACGTTGGCTAACATTCTCTCAAAGTTATGAAAAACATTCACGCAGTAACGTAGTTGAACATTTTAAAAGCGTTACAGAATTAAGACATCTGTGGACAGTTTTCCTAGAATCAAGCAAAGATGTTAATATGACAAACAAAAGCTGTTTTGCACATTTGAAGAGCTTTCAAAATAATGTTGTAAAGGTTTTTGTAACCAATTGAAACGTTTTGCAAACGTTTATACATCAGAGTTGTTAGCCGGGTGAGGCTTGTGGTAGTGTTTGGGTCAAAGCAATCAATACGCACCCACACATGCTCAGACACAAACACACACATCATTTCCCAATCAATAGCATTAAAAGAAGTATCTTGTCTCTGTGCCTCATTCCAGAGAGACTCGGCTCATGCTTTATTAAAGAGCTCTAATTATGCAGCCCCTTATTCTTTATGTTCCCTTTTTTGTTTGCTAGATTGTTTTCCGTCTCTCTTCTTTTCTCATGCAAAACATCCTTCTGATTCTGTGTTTTGGATTTGGCAATGATGTGTAATGAACAAAGATTGAATGGGGACATTAGTGAGTGTCTGCTTAATCAACACACACACACACACCTTTGAAGCTACATTAGTGAAGACCTCTTATAGATGTAATAATATTTAAACTCGGAAGATATTTGTTCTACCCTGCTTCTAAATCTAACCTTCAGAGAAATCTGCTGATTTTAAGCAAAACACGATCTGGACCGTTTATAAGCCATTTGAATAGTGCCAAGCATTGCATGTTTTCTGAAGTCAGTTTTAGATGTGTCTTATTTTTGTGAGGCTATTCAGAAATGTATAACCACAAACACACAATATGTTCACTTCCTATCTCTGCATACTGTAGAAATGGGAGGAGAGTACAGTGTTAACAGAGCATGACACAAACTAAATCTGTTTTCCCCACCTTTTCTAGTATGCATTATTATGCTACATTTGAGGAGAAAATTGCTCGGTTGGAAATTACCAGCAACACAATACATTGTTTGGGTCTGGGTTACAACCTTTGGTTTAACAGACAATTTTTGGCCTTATTTTGTAAGAAATGACTTTGTTAATACAAATTCTCTGCTTTCCTTTTTAACTTGCCTTTGAAATCCGTTTTCTGCCTGAATCATAACTAGCATTTCAGCGCTAGTTTCCGCTCATTTAAGTCAAAGTGTAGCCCAGTGACACAAACCATGGCAGTGTGGTCTGGGGTTATTTTACGTTTGGCTTGATTTGTTTGTCGTCATGTAAATCTTATGCGCGGTGTGCTCTGGGCTAGCGTTAGCAGTGATTATATCTAATGTTTTTTCTGCCTGCCACACACTGATAAACAGAGTGTCAAGGAGAGTAAGTGCAGAAAAACCCAGTCCAAATACATCTGACCACACACACACACGCACGCACCCTGAGAGCATTTTCATATAGAGACAGAGTTTGACAATTACAGCACTAGAAATTTACATAATGTGAGCGCATATGTGCCCCTCTCTGCCAACATGTTTGCCTCCATTATGGCTTTAGTTTATTATGCAGTGATTGTGTGTACAAGCTCGTGTTTTGAATGAGTGTTTGTTTGTGTCAGTATGTTGATGCACTCGTGTGATGTATTAGTATTATGGATTAGAATTCTGAAAATGGATATTATAAAACAAATAAGTCAGATCCTGCATACTGATTGGCCAATCCGCCACATTTGTTTATGATATTACTGTACTGCACCTATAGGGATTCATAACATTCTGATGTGTTTTAACAGAAGAATTGTACTTAAGGGTAGAGTAGGCAGTTTTGGGGGGGCTAACAATAGCAAGCTAGTTTGGCATAAGATCCCACACCCAAAGCCACGCCTCCTCCAATAGGTTTAACAGGCATGAAGAACCGAATGCGATGATTGGATGAACATCCCTTTTGTGCTCCTTACACAAAATGAATGTTTATTTATATAAATATATTTAGAACTATGATTGCCACTTTACTTAGAGATTGCAATAACATAACAAAACATGTCTGGAAAAGGTACCTTAAATCCTTAAATTAATTTGTACAATTGTCCTGTATAGTATAGTATAGTATAGTAAGTTGTATATAGCTACCACTATATATAATAGTTCATATGTAATATATAAACAAGGAGGCAGCTATCACTTATATATCACATACATGCATATGTATGTATAGTATATTCTGTACATATATACAATATACCTAAACATGGCACAGTTTCTTAAATCTTATTTCTCGAGTGTGTTTTGTGCGTTTGAGCTTGTGTCAATGTGCTACATCAGCTGAACAGAGCTGACGTGGCAAGTGTTGAGATGAGGAGAGACTAACAGCAAGAAAAATGGCTGGTTACAGCTCACATGAAGTCTCTGCAACCAGAGCGACAGCCTCCATATATAACAATAAAAGTGAGGAGAGAGAGAATGGGGAAGGAGGGAGCTGTTTGTTTGTGAAAGGCGGGGTTTCGCAGTCTCTGCAGGGCTTTCAGCAGACATCCTCAGTTGACCCAGCTTTGGGTGCTGTTTGTAATGAAGGCTGGGAATGAAAAGGATTTGCACTGGTTCCAGATCAGTCAAAACCAGCAAGAAATTCCTCTTTGTGTTGCAAGGCAGCGTTTGTCATTGATTTAAATATGATGTTTAATGCAGCCAATATCTACATACAGTGCAGCAGCTGGAAAACAATCTGATCATGTTTAAGAGCTGATTTCTAGCAAAACCAGCCATCTTATGCTGCAGCGCAAGATAAGGAAAATGCTTCCTCATTTTTTTCTTATGCTAATTTTAATTCTGCTCAAAGGAAGTGATGAGAGGCCAACAAAAGGTCCTCATATCCAATTAAACTTAGCTAATCCAACAGATCTAACTGAGCACAGGCAGAAGTACACACACACACACTTAGATGACTACACACAGCGGCTACTAAAGATACTCAAGATCAGGTAGTTTTTTCTGTGCATGTCATTAGGAATAAATGAGCCCTGTTGTAATGAAAGTGTGTGTGTGTGTGTGTGTGTGTGTGTGCGTGTGCGTGTGATATTTACTATGTGATGGGGACCGAAGTAGTTATACTAGTGGATTTTGACCTGGTTGGGATATTTTTAAAGTCCCCATAAGGAAACAGGCTATATATTATATTTGTTAAGTAAATGTTATAGAGAACAATCTACAAGGTTTCTACAACGATTATGTTTACAGGTGGGGTTAGGGGATAGTAAATACAGTTTGTTCATTATAAAAACCTTTATATCTATAAAATGTCATTTAAAGTGGCATTTTTAATGAAAGGGGCAAATTAATGAAGCATAAAAACATTTTACTAGTGGCACTTTGGACAGTAATAAAACCAGGACTCATAAATCTACTGCATCATGCTTTTATTTGAATCAACAGGCAACAGGTGTGAGGAAAGAGCAAGATTTTATGTTTAATGTTGAATGATAGCAACGGTGTGTAGGGTTAACTGGGGGTTTGTCTAGGAAAAGAGGGAATTGCTCCTCGAGATGAACATTTTCTTCATGTGTCGTTCTTTAGTTATGAAAAATCATACAGCTGGTCTATTATTTATTCATGGGGATTTTCTCTCCTCATTTCCTCCATACCCTCGTGCTTTAAGCAGAGTCGCTGAACTCAAATTAATAGCAGCTTGTTAATTCCCTTTGAAAAAGAGGAGCGGGCGTGCAGGGCGCAAGGCCGAAAAAATGAGGCGAAAGGTAAAGTTAATATAAATGTTAAAAGAGAAGCCATGCATTTCCTGTTTCAGGTCATAATATGACCTGTTAATGATGACACATGCAGTGCAGAACTGTGCTCACTGCAGATTAGCCAGTGACTCACTTCCTGGAAATCAAAGGCTATTTCCTTTTTACACTGCTAATCAGAATAATCGGCTAAAGAAAGCTGGTGTTGGAACTTCCTGTTGGTGTCTGGTTTGCATATGCTGAGGTGTTTAAACAGGCCAAAAACCCTGTAACCTGGGAACAAGTTTGTCTGGACGCAGCCGGTTAAGGCTATTCAAATTCTTTTTTTAAATATTACCTTATGTAAAATAACTAGTAACCAGCTTTATTTGTTTACTTGTATCTGTTTAGGATTAGCACTGTCGCTATTGGGATTAAATAAAAGCAATGTATTTACTTATTATCGGTTTCATTTCAAAGATTTTAAAATTGAAATGTTCTTAATACTTTCAAAATGACATTTGTAGCATTTTTCATGAACCATTTTGAAGTTTCTCCAACAGATCTTGGGCTTTAATTTGTTAAGACATTTAAATTTTCCAGCTCTATCAATCTGAAGGAACATCAACATTACTGTTAATACTACATGTGTCCACAGTGACCCTGAGGCACTTAGTTTAGGTTTCACAGTCACAGAAAGGCTATGCAATGTTTTATTGTCTTTCATATAGACATAAAGCAGACAGCATGAGGTACACAGTACAGTTCAGTTAAACATCTGCAGGTTGTTTTGCACAATCCCTGCCAGCGTTACTGTTTAATCCAATCAGTGATGTACAACAGGTACTGTAAATGTATCCGCCGATATTTACACGTAAGCCAACGTGCTGAAACTCGATCCGGTAGTATTTAAAATAATCGTCAGTTAAATTTAATAAACACTAACTGTAGTGTTTCAATGGGACTGTTATAGCTAAACCAGGTCCTCGGATCCTGGATGTTATCCGATACAGCATTCCAAAGTAGAACACTGGCACTGGTTTTGTTATTTTGATGTAAGATGTCATGGGACTTTGAACGTTGTGCAGGCAAAATATTAATACAACCCTGAAACTGTTTAGATTCATGGTGATGTCCTATCGTGTGTTAGCCAGAAAAATCATTACCTACAGTGTGATTTTACTCTGTTATGATTGGCCATTTGCACCCCCATTTTAAAGCATTTGAGAATTGCTCTCTGCTTCTGGCTTATATTTCATTCCTAATTTCTTTCATGTGTAAGCAGCTGCCAAGTTAAATTCCTTGTAAGAGGCATCTTACAACGCCAGTAACATCAGATTTTGAATCTGATTCTAATCAGACACACACAGATTGCCGTGTTCCAAGTTTAATATTAAAATGTTATTTTCCAGTTTGAATGTGTTCGACAATAACTTGTAAAAGGCCCTTCCAAGTCTTTTCTTTGATATTCTTACTATTCACAGCAGGTAACATTATTTAAGATAGCTGTGTTAACACCTTTTCTATGGCTCATTATAGTAATTTAAAACGTAGAGCGTACGCTGTCTTTGCTGTGTGTGTGTGAGGGTGTGTGCTTGTCAAAGACAGAGAGCTAAGTGTGTGCGTGTGACCGAATGTCGGTGCTTTTGAATTGAAAGACCTGCTCTTCAGGTTTAAGCATGTTGAAACACACAGGCAGAAGGCCAGCCGCATATTTTTCAAACCGCAATTAGTCAATTAAATAGTTTCGTCAACATTTGTGTGTGTTGACAGTGATTTGTTTGCCTATAAACTTAATTTAGCGTCCTTTAGGGATGCATTTATTATGGTTTAAAATGTACAACTTCACTACAACTTTTCCAGCTAAAGTTTATTCACTAAAATATGTTTCCTTTTCTTTTGCCTGTATTGACATTAAGGAATAGTTTAATGTTTGTGGTTTTAATTTCTGTATTATTTTCTCTTGTATGAAACACAAAAGCAGTTTGTATCTGAACAAAATGACTGTGCTGCCCTGTTAGTCATTCTGTACAATGGGGGTGAATAGTGACTGCAGCTGTCTCTAGTCCCCATCCACTTTCACTGAAGCAGAAGAAAGGGCGTTTTTGGCTGTATTGTGTCTATATTGACACAAGGTGAGCTTCTCCTATGAAATTCAGAATAACATCAGGATAACACCTGATATCCACAAGAGACCAGTTTTTCTCAATGTCTTCCTCAATCAATAAGCATTAAACATAATCACAGCCACCAGCCTGTGCTTCACTCTTGCTGCACAAATCTTAACTTGTGTTTGCTCACATCCCTGCATATATTTTCAATCCCATGTTGCTGAGTTTGTGATTATTGGGAAAGATTTTGCTTTCTTTCCCTGTCTATCTCTCCTCATATCTCTCTCAGCCAGCAAGGCCCATTTGTCATTTGATCAAGCTAGTTGTCCGTGTCTGTTTAGCCATTAACCTGTCAGGCTGCTTGCATTTGTCTCTGCACCACAGAGCAGCTGGTTACAAGGTGTCTAGTACTTACCTCTGACCAATGGATGAATGTTACCCCAGCTAACCCCAGAGAACGTTCTCAGAACGTTGGTTAGCTCTGTAAAACTCAAAAAATGTTCTTGCAGTAACACTATAAGAACTTTTCTTAACATTATATAATATAATATACAAAATATTAAAAATAAAAACTATTTCTATGTTAGTGGAATATTTTAACAGTGTTACAGAAAAAACTTGCTAATACTGCATTTATTGTAACATTTTTATGTTTTTGTACTTGTTGGAAACATTAGGGAAATATTCCTGCAATTGTTCTGCATTTCTTTGTTTGTTTTGCCTGACATCTAAAATGGCAGTCAAGAACATTCTATAATCCTGCAAGAGTTTGGTTCATTTAAAAACGTTCCTTCTGTGTCATTTGTCTTGTTTGTCATCTTTCCAGGATCGCGTGTGTGTCTTATTTGTTTAGCTGGCCCCGGGGATGTTAACGTAGCTAATAATATGTTTGACTCTGCATGGCCCTCAGGCTAGGAGCTATTGAGTCAACCCAGCAGAGTGACAACATGCAATCCACACATTAACACTCAAGCAAATACAGTTACCCAGTATGTCGTCTCGTTACCGGTTTCGTGTTGTTTACCTGGAGTAGACGCTGATCCCAGAACAGCACAGAATGACAGCTTCCTGTAAAGCGATGACTTGGAAGCCGCGCAAAAGTTCATCCCCAAGTTTTCAATTACAGGAAAAAAGGAGAGTTGAAAGGTGAATTCTAATCTTAGTGACTTAGATCAGGTGTGGAAGTAAAGCGAGCAGACAGACAGCGAACGTACCAGCTGAGGGAAGGAGATCTGTAGTGTACTCCATCAAGTCCCACGGGCACTTGGGGGCTTTTCATTTTTACATGGGGATTAGGATCTGTATCTTCATCATTGCCATGGCGATGATAGTGTCTGATAGCGCCTCTCTTTGAAGCAGGCTGATGTGTGGAGCTGCTATCATTCTATCTTTAGAGAAACCGAATCTCGTATCGCTCACAGATGCCCGTTTGAAAGCAACGAAGACAGGCGAGGAGTGGATATGAGAGTTTTGGGTCTTTGTGGTCAGTAGAACGATTTATAGAAGCTCGATTCGTCTGATGCCTCGTATACACTGTGAACTATACATTTATGTGATAAAGCGTTCAAAAGTAAAACACTGCAGCTGGTTTGTGATATTGATGTAAGATGTAATGAGACATCTTATAAATGTTGAAGGCATAATATTGATACAGTCCTGAAACTGTTCTTATGCAATAATTTGTTTTCAACAATGTTTATTTTAAGTAACTTATGTTTCATACAAAATTAAAGGGTGTTTTTTTTTTGTTTTCCAATTGTAGTGTTTGCATGTGAATAGAAAGGAGCAACTATTTTCATTTCTCAATTCCACTCCGGGTTTTCCATTTTCCGCTCCGTGTCCACTGCTGGGAGAACTCCTGATCCTGGAGACACTGACGCTCTGACTTTAACACCGGCTTCTTGGTTTTGGAAAAATCACCCAACTTTTTCCACTGCACAACACGATAAACACGATGAACGATTAGGAAGTATTTTAATATTGAAAAATGACATACTTCACTTTTAATTAACTGCGGTAGTGAGTGATGAATGTTGATTGTAAAGAGAGACCATCTCTCATTACAGCACACAGAGAAAATTGACCTTGTTTATAAAAAAGAGGCGCTTCACCTCTCGCTCCCAAAATAATACATTCTGTTATGTGTTTTGATCCGACCGGGGGCCGGGGGGAACTCGTGAGGTTTTTCTGGACCTGAGCCAAACCTTCATGAGTTTCAGCATTCATGCAGAATCACTCCAACACAAAGCAACCATCAACAGCCCGCTTTCATCTTCTTTTTGTTAGTTTAGTATTAGTATTACTGATATTTCAATTGTATTATAATCAGTTCATCTCCAGGTTTGATCTTGTTTTAATATAAAATGGAATAATAGCGTTTCATTTCCAGAGCAGTGGGGCTTTGTCCATTGGAGCCGTTTTACAGCAATTTGCAGTTTTTTGTTTTCTTTTGATGTGACAATTGAAATTAGCAACAGGGACAGAATGTAGCGTTTTGGAGGTGTTTGTTATGAATATGTGCATACATTTACCCCAAAACCATGATTGTGTGGACACAGGTGTGTGTGTTTGTGTGATAAATAGCCCTCAGAAAGTGTGAGTTATATTTGAGCATGAGCGTGAATTAGTTTGTGTTATGTTATAACATCAGCAGTCTGATCACTTCCTCGTTACCCCTGTATGTAATGGCCATCTCAGTGTGAATACAGGGCTAATCTCGCACGGCCCCGGGCCCTCTCTTTCTCTCTCCGCTTCTGTTTGTTCAAACATTAGAGGATAATTACTTCTCTGGAATAATTGTTTTCTTAATCGCAGCTATCATAATTGTCTTCTGGACCCGGGCTGAGATTCACAAATGGCTTGTTCTATCTAAACAGGAGAGGGTGTCTACTGATGAAGGACACAGCAATGACAACACGTTTGTGTGTGTGTGTATGTGTGTGCATGTGTGTGTGTGTGCCCGTGTGTTTCTGTGTGTGTGCATGTGTGCGCATGTGTTTCTGTGTGTGKGTGTGYGYGCGCATGTGTTTGTGTGTGTATGTGTGTGTGTGGTGTGTACCCATGTTTGAGGGTGACACGGCAGGGATGTTTTGAGTAATGTGTCCACAGCCCCCGGAAATGGAGTTTTGCTTTTCTGTCACATTGACAGTGATTTATTCATGATAAATGCTGTCTTTTGATGCAGCCCAGCATAAGGTGTTCAGCTACACAGGAAATGAAGTACATAAAAAAGACTAAAGAAAATAAAACAGGTTAGAATAAGGTGAAACATAAATTGTGTGTGTGTCTGTTTGAGGTTTTGGGGTTAGAGTATGTTTTTAATCACCTGTGATCAATATTTTTAGTGTGAATTTAATCTGCCATTTAAAACCCATTTTATATAGTATATGTTACCGCAATAAATGTAGTGTGAGGCCTATTTATTGGGAATCAATTGGATAGTGGGCATTGAATACCATTTTCAAAAACAAACTTAATGAATCTTAAGCTATAACATGTAAAAAAAAATTGAAACATTTTGACCTCTGAACGAATTTGACTTCTGCATTTAAATTCAAGAAAAGCTAAGAAACAGTAAGCTATGTTTTCTTCCAGCATTGGGAATCGAACCGGTGACCTTTTGGTTACAAGTCTTTTTTGATTTTAATTTAATTTTAACCTAAAACATGATTATCACAACAAAAAACTGCTATTTAAATGCAGAATGGTAGTCATAATGAAGTCTTTTTATCTGTTTATACATGCAGGCAGAGTTTGAGTTACTGTTCCATAATGTACTGTACATTGTTTCTGTGCGCTGTTAGCTCGGTAACATTTTTCTTTCACATTCTCCTTCGCCGCTTGATATAGATGAAGGTTAAATACTTTCTCTGAATAACTTCCATTTTTCACATTTCCTAAAACGATCAAGACGTCTTCATGTAATACATAGCTTGACATCCCGACAGCCTCTCTGTTTGCAGATGTATTTAATAGACTAGTGCTTATGATCTAGGAAACGCTGTACGCCAGCCAACATCTCTTGCCGCTTTGTTAAAGCAGTCATGTGTCAGTCATAATCGAGCTGAAGTGTGAACACATACTCTGTTTTGTCATTTCTCTCCTCACACTGTGTGCAATTTTTTATTATGCTGCCAGATATATGCTCAGGAAAGACTCAGATTGCGTGGAAAGGAAACCGTACGGTCCGAAACGATATCCAGTTCGCCCTCGGGTTGTTTACACCCTGTGCTTTTGCTGATTCTCAGGCCTCTGTCACCCCAACGACCGTCGCTCCGGCGATTAAGGCTGTCAGTCGGTGACATTAGTGGGTCAGTTGTCAGATTGACTGCTCGCGCTTCGAGAGAGTTCTGCGCGTTCAGTGCGGTGCAACGTCGTCGGCCAATGATTGACAGGCGGAGGGACACACAAGAAGGCTGAAGAGTGTCCTTTGAGCTGAAGGAGAGTGGCTAGAATTGTTTGTAATACGATCATGTAAGACAGTGCCAGACTGTAAGTTATATGCCGCGTGTGCATGTTTGTGTTTATTTGTTTGTGCGTGTGTGCGCATTTCAGAGTTGAAATGGAGTTCAACTTTCCACCATTATCGCGTTAGGAAAGGCACCTGAAAGCATTTTTGTGAGTTTGATGGTTACCTGAGAACATAATCTATTTCTGCTAGCGATGATAATGGATTTGCAATGAAGAGGTTAGATATTCGGCACCAGAACAGGAAATGGCATATCCCTTTCTTTCCTGACAAGGAAAAATTGGGGGTGATATATATAAAAAAAAATCTGATGTCCCAGCTAACATTTTTAGGTTAGTGTTTCCTAATATTTCCACTAAGTAATGATAACGTTATGTAAACATTTTTTAATTCTGTTTTCTAACTCTTTTTTTTTACATTTTTTAATGTAGTAGTAATATTTCTTTGTGATATATAATATTAAAACAACGTTCTATGAACAATACAGCAAGAATGTTTTTGATAACTGAGAGAACTGGTACCTAGCCAATATTCTGAGAACGTTAGCTGGGGTAGCGCAAAACCATTTAAATTTCGAGCTTTAACAAAAAAAAAAACATCCTCACAAATGCATCCAGAATCCATTATTTGTTTAACGTTATGATCTGAAGAAAAAATGCCCTGGTGTAAAAAAAATTAAAATCTGTGGTGTTTATTCATCATTAAACTGTTAGCTCACTATAAATAAACATTGGTGAGATGTGTGTTTAGGGTGTTGAGTTTAAAGCTCTACCCTGGAGGTATTGTTCCTTCTCGTGCAGTGAGGGTCAAAGGTCAGCTAAGCTTTTGAAGCTGTCACATCATTGTCAGAATATGGCTGCTGTGTTCTGACTTAATCCTCCGCTTAAAGAGCAATTAAAAGTTTAGCCGGGATTTGACAAAAAGAGCACAGAGAAATGTTTTGAGATTCCCATCTGTCTCTGTTAGTTTTCTTCATCTTTTCAGCTCTCGTCAGGAATGTTAATGCGCATTCTGATATGTTAAAACAAAACCAGACATTTAAGGGTGGAGAGGAGAAGAGGTTGTTTTAACTGGCAGGGCTGTGGACCAAAAACACTTATAAAGCTGAAGCATTCATTAAGAGCCCAGCTCACTCAGACATGATCTTTATTTATGTGCTAGGGCAATAAGATGGTTAATATGACCTCATGAGAACAACATCACAGCACTTTCACCAGCTTTAGGAGCCCACAGTGATTGTTGTTAAACTATTAACAAGCTAGAAAGTGGAATAATGTTTTGCTGAGAAGGAAAGAGAGATAGTGAGACTGCATTGTGCTTACATTTTAAAGGATGGGAACAGACACATATAGTTGATTTCCAGCTTCCTTTTTCATCAGTAATTGTAGGTTGTAAATATGTTTCCTTAACAGTTCTGTATTGGTTATATTGTTTTGTTATAAGAACGTTATTTAAACATTTAAAACAGTTTTTAAAGTGTTCCACTAAGAACCTAAGAATAACATATTTCATATGCAAAGGATATATAACATTAGAAAAAAATACTACAGAGAATGTTAGCTGGGATAACTTTTAAATAGAGAAACAGTGAACTTAAGAACATTGCTGTTCTTTGCCTATAAACTGTATAAGAGAAAAAAAATCTAAGGAACAAGATGTTTTAAGAACTTGATGATTAGTGGCCTTCCTGTTCTAGATATAAATGCTGGTTTCTTGATTAAGAGTCTATGAACGCTGATAAATGAGGGCAGCTAATTTCACTACAGTGACTAACATCCTCAGTGTTTTGTTTGGCAAAGACGCAAACATCTGGAGCATTTGGCATGAGGAAAGGCGAAGCTGGTCTGAGAGGAAATGGACTGGAACATCAAGAACCGACGCATCGAGTGTGAGGTGGAGTGGGTGACAAGGAAAATAGCTGGATGAATGAGTGAATGATCAGGCCAGGTGAGATATGTATGCCTCAGTGCCTTCTTAAAGAATTAAATTCAAAACCAACCGGCTGACATCCGCCAAGATGTTCCGTGAGGCTTTTATCTGAGGAACTTCAGAGGGAAGGCAAAAGAAAGAGAAAAACAACAACCTTTTCAGTGTCTGTGAGCCTTAAATTTCTTTTTAAAAGAATGTTCTTGAAGTGTCGATCACTCTAGCTTGAGGCGTGTTTATGAAGAGGGCAGCTGATAGGTTAAAAGTGATTAGAGCGCTGCTTGTGGAAAGCTGTGGAGATGTGGACAGCAACCAAATGGAGGATCTCAAACTGGATAGAGTGTTAAATGTTTACTGTGACTCAGTTTTCATGAGGCAAATGTTTTCAGGGGTTCTGAAATGAAGGGGCAACTCTCTTTGCAGTATTCAGTCTAGCATATATTCATTTTTAATTTACATTCGTGGGATGGAAGGATTATAAACACTTTTTTACTCTACACAATCAACATGCAACAATCAACATCATCCAAACCAGCATATTTAAATTGGAGTTGACTACCACAAAAAACAACAGTTTTAAAATCATCAAAATTTCATTGGGTTTACACCAATTTCTTAAGCGTTTTAACATTTGCTTCAAAAAAAATAGTCAGGCATATTTTGCATAGCTTTAATTTGATAACACCGTCTGATATATAGTCTGATATATACACAGTCTTATATATAGTCAGTTGCTGTTCTGATTACATTGTGATTAAAAAATTCTCACCATTTCGACCCATTTGTAATGCTTTGCAGTCACACCTAGAGTGATTTTTAAACTTGAAAGATGGTGACAAGATTGTATTTTCAAACAAAACATCCATGTCGTAGAACCTAAAGCTAACTTTTGAGCTCAATTTGGTGTGGGTTGACTGAGTCTCGGGTAAGACATCAGAAATGCTCTCCACAGTGGAAAGTGGTCCTGTGGTTAAAAAGAAAATGTCCTGGAAGTTTTCAGCACCCGCAGTGGAGTGTGTTAATAAATGGCTTGCCAGAGAGGCCTCAGACCTGGCTCAACTCCAGGAGGTCTCAGGAGGTCTAAAGACCATCTGGAGGTCCTCATAGGCAGGAAGGCTGGGAAGAAATGAAGCTTGACCAGCTCCAGTCATCCCTTAAGACAAGCAGACACCTGAGCCTCCCCAAGCTCCAGGATAAACAAAACTCCCTGACCCCCTCACCAGGGGTTCTGTTAGTCTTTCAAACACATATTCGCATTCCTTTCTTAACATGGTGTACTCCCTTTCAAACATGAGATGTTGGGATCTTCATCATATCGCAATCTTGAAAAATCCTGAAATTCATGAAAAGTGTCCAGGTAGATGCAGTAGGGAATTGTGCTTGAGTAAGTATTCATGTATACAAATTAGCTTTAGCTTTGCTAAATCGAGAATTTTTTTATTTAATAGATGCAATGCAAATTACTGTTTTACCTGATTACTTACTGAGACGCTAGCAGCTTTGTGTACTATACATATACATATATATAGGTTAAGTGGCTTAAACAAATCATGATGAGTGTGTGGAAACCTTCAAGCATTGAAGAACCCTATCAAACAGTGTTGAAATTCTTAACCCACATTTTTGTTGAATACAGTCACAACAGTAGTTTGCCTCTAAACAACATCTGTTTGAAGAATTTTACCAGCATGTTGGGTTGTTTTTAGGTCAGAGGTCTTTGTGAATAGATTTCATACACCAAAATGCTGATCACTTACTCTTGGTTGCCTCTAAGGATCTGAGTTTTGGTTAGCCAATCGATCTATATGAATTTAAGCTGACACAACCCTGAAGCTCATTCCAGTACTGATTTACAGGTTATTTTGACCTGCAATTGGTAGCTTTACCCTTGGGCTGTTATGTACAGCTAGCTTTATCAGGTAGCAGTTGTGGATCACCCTCAGGGTTCTTATGAAAATTTAAACAGGGGTTAATTACAGGTTCTACCACCAGGCCGTTGTGTCTAGACACTAGTGGCTGATTAGTGTTCCTCTTTCTGATATCTACTACATCCACTATCTGTTGCGCATTGGTGCTGTTAGCTATCGTATATCATCTGGTGTTTGTTCTGTCCTGTCTGTTTTTCCTTCATTTCATCTTCTCTTTCCTCTCCTTTCTGCTCGATTTCAAAAAGACACAGAAGGCTTCAGAGTTTGTGTTCTTTCTCATTGCTTAAACCACTGCTCTCCTTGGGTCATGGATACAGGTCACTCCATTGCCTACAAAGATCCACCTATACCACAGACACAACTTCTACTCAGTAAGGAAAGTGTCCCTATTTCTTTAGACTCTGTTTAAGGAAGTTAAAGGACGTTAACGTTTACAGAATAGTGTTGTTTCTCTGATTCATGTGTTAATTAAATAGATGCATGATTTTACCAGGTTTTTAGCCGTGTTTTTTAAAACACTATTCCCAGCTCCACTGATAAAAAAACGTAAAAGTAGCATATGAATTTTAGGTGCTAAGAACATTTCTATTAAATTTTTATTATGTAACACAAACGTTTTTTAAATATTTTGTCAATGTCCAACACATCCAGTTTTTGTCCAGATGTTTTGTTAATGTTATTGCTTGATTATTATAACAAAACTGTTTTTAAAATCTGAAACTTTTTTTAACCTACCACTAACAAATTAAAAATAACAGTTTTGACGTTCTACCAACATTACTAGAAGTTTTACTAACTAATGATTAATGTTTTTGAACGTTAAGAGAACTTGTAGATAATGTTACCCAACATTCTCAGAATGTTACCTGTTAGCTGAGAAGCTTGTTTCCATTCCTGCACATTTAATATTTAGTCTGTATGCTTCAGGTTTTATCACAGGTAGCTTCCATTTATCACAGCTTTGCAAGACAATAGCCTACAACACTAACAAGAAAAGAGAGAAACATCAGACTGTGTGCAGTTATTGATGAAGGCTCAGCTGGGCTCAGTTTTGGCATGTGGGATGGGACATAAGAGCAGATGTGCTCACCTACAAGCTGATGGGAAGTTTGATGACCCTGCTGTACTCCATTACTGTAGCTCTGGCCCAGTTCATGTTTAGACGTGTCTCTAGATTGTATACATCACAGACTGCAAGGTTTAATCAGCCGTGGCCTCAGCCCGGCCTTTATTTGGTGGAGAGGGTGAAGATAAAGTGTGCCTTTCTATTGGAAATGAAAGCCGTGTGTCACAAGCACCCTTCTCATCAGGTGGTCGTCTTTCAACCTGAAAGCCTCCAACCAGGCCTATAGAAACTGAAATGACAAAAAAAGAATGTATATGTCTGTAGACATGTAAGTCTGGACATGTATGTCTGGTGCTTGTTCAAATAATTCCTTCCTAAGGCAGAAAAACTATATATGATCTACTGTATCCATCTGTTTATCTGTCAATTTATCCATCTGTCTGTCTATCTATTTGTTTCTGTTTTTATGTCCATCTGTCTGTGTGGCCGTCCCTCTGTCTGTCTGTCTGTTAATCTGTGTATGTTTGTTAATCAGTCTCTCTGTCCATCTTCTGTTTGTCTGCCTGCCTGCCTGTCTGTCTATCCATCTATCCATTTATTTGCCTGTCTGTCTCCCCACCTGTCTGTCTGCCTCTCTGTCTGTACATGTAACTTGAACTTTGCATGCTAAATCACTTTCCCATCTCAGCACATCCTTCTTGCATGACATTCATTGACTCGTTTATATAATTTAAAATTGTATTGCCATCAAGTATAATGCCACACTCCAGCGATTTATCTAAAGTTCAGTTCATTTGTGGGTAATTTAAACCTCAGCTCTTCAACATGGAGCTTAGATTGCTGTCACACTCAGCTGCAGAGACAGCCTTTTCATTCTGGAGGTAGAGAGAGAAAGAGAGTGAGGTTTTGATACATAAACATCGTTCTGATCTGTTGTTTCATCACAACAGTTAGACCCCCTTCAGGGCTTCCATTTAATTATGTAATAAATGTTTGACTATCCAAAGTGAAATTTTTAGCCCATGAATATTTATTTCAATTCATTTGTTCAATGCTGATTGTAATTACATGGAAACATGATTTATGGCCAAGATTTCTACACACAAAGAAATCTGGATAGAGAAAATGAGGGAAATAATGAAATGAATGCGGCATGAGAATTGAATGGAATTAGAACCGGAAGAATGTTGTTTGTGCAGGAGTGATGGGTAAAATGATGGCACAGCACAGATTTTTAGCATGGCGACTGGTCATCAGTAAATGAAGGTAGAGAGACACTGTGTATATATGCCATAGCATGTTAGAGAGAGTAAGATGGATGGGATATGCAAATGGCGTCCACACATATAAGATCACTAGTGAAACATGCTAATCTACATTCATTCCTAATTATTCATTGTAAATTATATTATCTTAGAGACAGGAATGAACAATTGCTTAATAGCACTTCCAGCTTTTGTTTTGATGACATCATCAAGCATTTAGTGTTTTTCAGTGAAATCAGGGACATTTGACCTTATAATCAGGGTTACTGTCACAGATTGGCTTGCTTGCATTTATTTAGAGACCTAAAAGTGTTAAATGTGACCTAAAAAATCTTAAATCCCACCTTTATAAATATCTATTTATTTGAAGGTT